>JBAMBQ010005015.1:0-67366 GCA_037044495.1 Stegana nigrithorax
GTTTGGCCTTTTGCTGTTTTTTTTTTTTTTTTGTTAGTTTTGTTGTTTTAGCATGACTGATGTGAAGAATTGTTTTTTTTTTTTTTTCTTTCTTTTTTCTTGGTTTGTCTGTTTGTTTGTCTGTCTGTCTGTCGGTTTGTTTGTTTGTTGGTGTGACTGCCAGCCACTACAAAAACTATTGTGCAGAATAGTTGCGCATCATTGGTTTGTGCTTTTTTAATGTGTGATTATGATCTGTTAAATGACATCAGCAGCAAATATAAAACAAAACAAAAATGGCCGCATATGCATTTCGAAATGACATATGAAACGCATTTTTGACCGGCCAATGCCACATTTTCAACTGAATTATTCTGGCTTACTTGTTATTGGCTACACAAATAATTTACCTAACGATGATTTTAGTTTTTTTTTTTTTTTGCTGTTTATGCGTGACAGGTTGTTTAAAGAAAGTGAAATTGAAGAAAATATTGCTGCTGTGTGTCATGAACGTAAGTCGCGCTTAACCTTCCGCTTTGCAGAATACAACAACAAAGTGCATATATTGCGCAGCATCGGCGTCAGCATCAGCGTCAGCGTCAGATATTTCTCAACTCGGCAGCACTGTGCCAAATTTGCCATTCTGCGTTGCCTTAGCCTGATCGTCGTCTACAAGTGTGTCTGTCTGCGCGTGTAGATGTACGCGAGAGTGGGACAAGGACTTGTGCGCAAGTTTTTAAATTATTTGACGAATCTGTGTAATCGAAGAATATGTGCGTGGGTGTACCTGCGGCTAGGCTAGATGTTGTTCTATATAAAGAAATTTATATATACAAATGGGTGTGTATGTGCATATGTAGGTGTGCTTGCGTATGTATACAGGTGTGTGTGTGTGTTTGTGTGTGTGTGTGTGTGTATTTGTGTGTGTATTACTGTGGGTGGTTGTTCTTTTCTGCACTAAACGTAAGTGCGCGCATAAGAATTAAGAATGTGTGGCCCGCGCATTCCGACTGCGCGGAAGCATACGTCATATGAAATTTATACACACACAAGTACACACACACACACACACACACACACACACTTGCACGTATATACACAACGAAACTTTTAGACACTTGCAGCGCGTCAAGGTAAAAAAAAAAAAAATTTTATAAAAAAAATGTTTTTTTCTTTTTCTTTTTAGTTTTTTTGAAACGCTCTTCTCTCAATTTTTTCGTATATACATTTGAAAAACTTTTGTTGGAAACGAGCTCATTTTTAAAAATACATTTACGAATTTTTTGGCTGCTATGTTTCGTTGCGATATTTTGTTGTTTTTGCTTAAGCATTTCTGTTTTTCATTATTCTTTGTATGTCTGTTTTCCTTTTATTTTGATTTTTTTTTTCTGTAATTTTGTCTTAGTTGTTTTTTCCTTTGATTCATTTAAAAATAGCGCATATAACACACACACAGCTCGTGTCCCGCTACTGTAGGTAGTAGTTGTATATACTATACTATACCATACTGTATGTATGTATGTATGTATGGATATACATATGTATTTTTAGATTGCTTAAGAAATCATTTAAAAAAAATAGAAAAAAAAAAATAGTATTTCAAAATGCTAATACGCCTTGCCTTGGCTGGGTTTTTCTTTTAAGTTATCAACAAAAAAAAAATGGCCGATTTTATATATTTCTTATAAGCAGCGTTTCTTTGCTTGTCGCACGCAGCACCAATAAAAAAAAAAAACTTATTCGCACATATTCCAAAATTCTTTGCACACCGCCTGCTGCTTTTTTTTGATTATGTAAGCGTTTGCTTTTGAAAATAATACTTTAACGGTTTTTCAATTTGGATTTCATTTTTTTTTCTTGCTCAATTTTTGGGTTTTTTTTTTTTATGGGATTTTTGTTGCATATTAAGTCCAAAGTACAGGTGATCAATTCTTTAGCACACCACAAGGATTATTTTTTCTTGCCATTTTGTATTTTTATATATATATATATATTTTTTTTTAAGCGAGCAACGCTTGGCGTTTAAAAGTTTTCTTTTTTTTTTTTTGTCATTTATTATTTTATTTAATTTTTTTTTTTGCGTTGAAACTTGGCAAACTTACTTAGGGAAAAAGAAACAAATTTAACTCTCAACTAAAGTCCGAGCAGCTGACGTCGTAGGAGCGAATGCTGCGGTTCGACTAAACAGACTGACGATCAAATGCGCTGCTACACGTTATGTTAAAGAATTTTCGGAAAATTTAGTTTTCAGATTTTCCGCACCAATACCAACGCAACGCGTATATACGTGTGTGCCTTTTGCAGCGCAGTCGATAAAACAGCAACAAAAAATTTTCTTAAAAACAAAAAGGAAAATAAAATAATATAATAAATTCAAGCAACATTGCCGTAGCATAAGCAACGGCGGCAACAGCATCGACAGCGTCAACAACAACGTTCATAAAATCAAAGCAAATTCGCAAGGCATGCGCAATGCGTGCGAGCGAGCTGGCTGCAACCTGCTAAGGCGATCATGTGCGCGCAAAGATAGACAAATCGAATACAACAATGCCAACAACATCAGCAACTTGTATGCTGTTGCTTTGCTGCGGCCAAAAATTTTCGCCTTGTTGCGTAGGAGCGCAGTTGTGCTTTTGTACGTCGGCGTGCTATGTGCAGAGAGTATGCGTTCGAAGAAATGCTTTCAGGTGAGCCGACACCCGACAGCCGACAGCCAACAGCCGACGCATGCATATATGCAGACGAGCACGCACGCACACACATGCGCAAAAAATGACACGCACACGGACACACGTCGGCTCGGGCTGTTGATGCTGATGGTGGTGGTGGGTGCGGTGTACGTGCGTTTTCATAAACTGTAATATAAACTTCTTGTTGCTAGAACTATGTGCATGGATTTGTCGTTTTGGGTATTATTATTGTTGTTGTTGTTGTTGTTATTGTTACTGCTACTGTTGTTCGTGTATTTGCTTATTTTCAAAAATTGTTCGTTGTATGTATACACTTGGTTTATTTAAATTTGGTTTTTATTTTTTTTTTTCATATTTATGAAACAAAAAATTCCAATTGGCACACATTGGCCGAGCGTGCAGGGTTGCCGTGCGGGTTGTGATGTGCGGATGTTTGCTTGTGCGTTGGTGTAAGCATTTCATTGTTATTTGTTGTTGTTATTGGCATCAAGTATCACATCATTTGTGACTGCTTACAAATTAGTTATAATTAAAAAGCAGAATACATGCAAAATCATTTTTCTATTGCTTAATTGTTGTTGTCAAATACTTGTAATAATTGCTACATTTCAAAACACACACAGCAACAAAATACTGTGTGTGTGTATGTTGTAGATCACTAGAAAAAAAAAACAAAGAAATAAAATTGACAAGCAAACATTTTCTCTAGGTCCTTGCGGCGAGTATTTGTCGTCATGCTTTATTAGCTGTCGCTGCTGTTGTTGTTGTTGCTGCTATTATTGCATGCATTTTTCACAGCTTAGCACAGCTTTTGAGTGATTTTCACGTTGCTGTTTTTTCTGGCTTTTCTTGTATGTTTTTTACTTTTATTTTTATTTAAACATTGCACAGTCGCAACTTATAAATTTAGCCATAATATTTTTTTTTTTGAAATTTTTTTTTTATGTTCGGCTGCTTAAATTTAGATGCAGACATTCAAAATACAAATACATAAAAAATATAACTAAATAGCTTTATACATATTTATGTAAATACATATACATATGTATGTACGTACATACTAACTTAATTTTATGTACATATGTATGTCTGTACATATGTACATACCTATGTGCTTATGCTGGCACCGCCGCTACTGCTGCTGCTGGCTGCTCCTTCTACTTATTCACCGTTTTGCCAGCTCAACGCACATCTTCAGCTGCGGGCACATTTTGTCAATGGCAGCCAACGTAGTTTGCAGCTGAAACGCCAGAGCACCGACGCACAGCTCAGTAATATAAAATAGTGTAATACAGCCAAGTGCACGTGCTGCACAGTTGCTTTTATATAATAAAAGAAAAAAAAACCAAAAAAAAAAAAAAAATTGTAAATTAAAAAAAGTACAATAAAAAAAATTTATTATTTTATATATATATATTTAAAACAAAAAAGAAATAAAAAGAAAAACCCTACAAAGTAACAGAAATTGGTTTTGTTGTTTTTTTTGCATTATGTAACGTCTGTTGGGTTCAAATGCCAAAGCATGGCCCATATGCCGGTAATGCCAATCTCAAGAACATTTTTGTAATGTTAAACGAAATATTACAAATTGTGCTGCAATGCAAAACTTTGCTAAATGTTCAAAAGAGGCTAATACAGTAAAATCAAATAAAACATATATATATATATATATATATATACGCATGTACATATATATATTTTGTTTTCTACGATAAATTTTAATATATATAATGTTTTATATATATAAATTTTAACAATTAAGCAACTAAATAGTTGCCTGTGGCTTATGCATTTTTTACTGTACTTTAAAAAGACACTAAATTCATTCTTCTGAAATATACGTATACGTTTTTTTTATTTTTGTGACTTTTTTTATTTGTACATAGTTTTTGGCACGCGTTGCGTTGCTACTCAAATATTTTTAACAGCCAGCTGAGCTTTTTCTGCTCACTTTTTTTTTAGTGGGTTCTGCTCAGAAGAGAAAAAACAAAATTTAAAAAAAAAAAGTAATAATTATAATTAAAAATAATCATTTTTACTTGTGTCAAACAGTGTTTCATTTTTTGTTTATTTTATTTTTTAACAATTTTCATTTGCAGCAACATGTGTTAAAAAATTGCAGGTGTGCAATCTCATAGGCTTAGCTGTACGAATACATATGCGCACACGTGTACAAACACATGTCCTTTGCAAAGAAATATTCGCTACCAATTTCGGCATAGCCTGGGACAAATTAGTTATACTGAACTAACTAAATTAATTAATTATATGAGCATTAAGCATTTCACTTAAATGATTGAAAAATTAAACATTAGGGAATTGAATTTGTATAAATTTTAATAAATGGAAAAAGGCTCAAATGAGGCTCAGTTCAAAGTGGCCCAAGCCGTCCCTTAGCCTGACTTAGCTACAGTGCTGAGCCGTCCTGAGTCAATCTAGAGCCGCCCTAGGTCAGTTGCGTGTGTGTGTCCCCGCCCTGCGCTTGCTGCTGTTGTAACTTTAGAAGTCTGGAGGCGTGTGCATTCTTGCCGTTTATAGTTAAAGTATCTGGCAGCCGTGCTGCTAAACATAATTACGCATGTGCAAAAAAATAATAGAACTGAAAAATAGCAGATAATATTCATATACAAAACGTCATGTATATACATATTTTTATGTATGTATATAGATACATATATGTATATGTATATATGTATATTCATGTGTAAACTGCAAACAAAGCTATGAAAAATCTATCTATCTAATTTCGTTGAGATAATCGAACGCCTACAGCCGCCAATCCTCCACTCTACCGCCGCCATATGGCCTGGCAAAGAGACACGAAGTAGCCGCAGCCGCAGCAGCAGCAGTAGAAACCCCAAAACACGAACCGCTTCGTGTTAGTTCGTAGAAATTATTTTTGGCCAAGCTGTGGGCGTCCGTCGTTGCCGACCGTCGTTATCAGATAATACAGATACGGATACAGATACAGATGCAGATTCAGATGCAAAGACGTATACAGATGCGCGGTTTGTTTGCGTTGTGCTGTATGCCAAAAAAAGAAGAAGCAAGTTTATACGACACTGGAATTTAAATATCTAATTTATTTTTAATTTTTTATTGTATTTAATAGTCAATATTTTTTCTATACACACATACACACACACACATACACAGACTCGCATAGGCTTGACTGCACTTGAACTGATTTCATTTTACACTACTTTAGACGCTTTCGTGTTGCTCCTGGTCCCACTGTCATTAAACACAGCTTAAAATGCTCAGCGAAGTCACGATCACTATCACGATGATATGCTCAGCAGAGAAACACATTGGTCATACCGAAGTGTCCAAGTATGACCTGGCCATAGATTTCGCTACTGGGTTTTTTTTTTTTGCATATGCAGAATCTAAAGGCAATTAAAACAGAAGATCTGTGATCTCATACAGTTTAAGCTGAATGAGTTTCCACAGCAGGAGCGCGCTAAAGCATCTTAAGGCTGAAAACTATAATTACAGTTATTTCGATTCTGCCATGGGTTCCGACTAGAAACGTCATATAATTAGAATAATATAAAATAATAATATAAGTAAATAAATGGGAAAACTGTTAAAAATGAGACAAATAACCTGGAGTGCACACTTAAGGTAATAAACCATTTTAGAACACGGATCTGTAAGTTATGGTACTCATTAATTAAATTTGGCAGAAATATGCCAAAAGTGTCCTTCTATTTATAGCCACACAGTTGTCAATAATCGTACAGTGGTACGCACAATGAGGATGCCTTATGTGGGGGACCGGGGAATCATTTAATGGATTTTTATTTCAAGAGCAAACTGAAAAATATTGAATACTCGTATACGTCAGAGTATGCCCGCTACAAACAATTTAAGTTCATATCGCACTTAATCATCAATAAATATTTGAAACAATTTTTCCTTTTTTTTTTTATTATGCTTATTTTTTTATTTTTGCATTAGCATTGCTACAGTCTTTTATATTCTGTTGATTTTTTTTCTATATTATTTCTAAAAAATTATTGTCTTTTTTTTTTTTGGGCTAAGCTCGTTAAAATATTTTTCAGCTGTGAACAAACAAAAAATCGGATATGCCAAAATTAGAACGAATATACACTTTGCTTATAAATAAATTTAGGCAAAGCAAAGAGAAGCGCAAAGAAAATTATAAAAATGCTAAGCAATGCAAAGTAAACAAATCGAAATGTAAAAAATATTTGCTAAGAATTTGACATATACATAAGTATGTGCATATGTATGTCATTTACTGTTTACGTCAAAAAAATAGAAATATATTAATAAGTTTAAACAATTTATACATACGTTCTTCAAGTTTTTGCATTTAAATTGGCAACCAAAGAATATTTCGAAATATTTTGCAAAATGCAAAAGTTGCGCAAGTTGCATATAGAGTCAAAGTACAATGTTGAGCATTAAATTCATTTATGCATTGATATTCAACTTTGACTGCAGACTGCAAACATCTAAGTAAAAATGTATTTTGCAAACAATCAGAAAATATTTATTTCTCCTATATGAATTTGAACGCAACGAACGCTAGGCCAGCGCCATCTGAATGTCAACTTTAGTAGCTAATGTGTCCAACATTGATTTGCAGTGCTGTAAGGTGCCAAACTTCAAGACCGTTATATGCAACACTGTAATGACTACAAAATAAACTCATTGTGTGAATGGCAGCTTGCAATGAGGAAGCTAGCGACGTTTTCGACAGTCTCGTTTTTTCATTCGTGCCGAACTAACACGGTGCGTTGCATTTTCGATGCGAATTTTTCCCTCCTTTTTGTTTTTGAGTTTTAGTTTTTTTTTTTGTTGCTGTTGTCTTGACATAAGTAACAATAACAAAGTGCTACTGCAAATAACAAACGCATAAATAACATTTTTAGTGTAATAAAGCCTAGCTTTAAATTTACTTTAAAAGTGCAAAATGGCGCTTAAGCGAATTTTCTTGTGAAAATAATAAGCAAACAAACGTTAAGCTCACGCGACAACGACTTCGCTCCTTTTGTTGTTGTTGCCGTTTGCTCTGTTGCGCTTTTTTGTTTTTGTTTTATTTATTGGTGTTTTTGTTGTGCTTTTTGCTGCGCTTAAATTTCATTGCGGTTTTTACCTAAACTCGTTTTGGGATTTTCTTTTATTTGTGTTATTTTGTTTTTGTTTTATTTTTTTAATATTTATATGCAGTGTGTACGCGTCTCCCTTTGCGCTGAATTGTAAACTTGTGCTTGGCTACAAAAGCGTCGCCGCATGCACTTTCTTGACCAATGGATTTGAATTTTTTTTTAAACAATTTGACGTGAAAACTCTCGAAAATTGCATACAGATGAGAAGAGAAACAAAAACAGTGACAACAACGACGACGCAGACGACAACAACAACGCGACAGTTGAATTGGCTAAGGTAAGCTCTCGTATTATCATGTTAATTATTAACCATTTAATTAATTAATTATCGGCTTAAAGCGAATTAATGACAATAACAAAATACAAAAAACAATATCAGATTTATTAAAACAATAAAATGAATTAATTGCATTGCACAAAATAGAATTAAAAAAATAAATATAGGCTCTAGATTTTTTTAAGCAACCGAAATTAATTGGAATCCTTGCTGTATGTTATAATATGATGATTATTATTTATTTTTCTTCAGCAGTCTGGTTTAAGTTAAACTACAACTTACTTGAAATCGTGGCTTAAAAATTGTAAAACCTTCACTTAACATATTGTTTACTCTTAGGAAATGTCGTTAGTTTTATTGACATATTTTTAAGTTAAAAAACAATAAAATTTCTTTATTCTAAAAATCGTTTAATTTTTGTTTACTATTTTTCATTATAAATTTAATAATTATTTTATTAATGCAAAACTTCTCAAGGTCTTTTTTCTTTTGGTTTCGTGTTTTCTTCTATTCTTTTAAAATATGTACGTTAATGGTTTATTTTTTAATTGTAACTAGTAATTTTTTAGTTTTAGCTTTATATATTTTTTTTGTTTTGTTATGTTTGTTTTGTTTAGTTTTTTTTTTTTTTTTTTTTATTGACTTCAATAATCATTTTTATCATGCTATAATATAAACATGCAATTTAGTCTTTAATGCCCCCAAAAGGTTTGACTACCTTCGACCAAACTTTTCAACGCTCTCTTCCATAATGTACAAATATGCACACCTGACTTAATTCACTGAAAACGTGGTAAAGGTAAACATCGAACAATGTAACCCAGTTAAGTAAATGTCTGCTGTGCAAGCCGCTTAAATTATGATTTCCATGGCGTTTCGGCCCTACTTCCTCTAAAAGAAAAACTTCATAAGACGCGCATGCATACCAAAATAAAAAAAATAAAACAAATCCAAAATGTTTTCAATTAAACACAAAGCAGCAACCGTCATGGCATACAATTATGACAGGTTTCACTCAAATAATTGGGTCAGATGTGATGCACAAAAACAAAAAAATGTTTTCTTTTTTTTTAAATTTTTTTATTTATTTTTGTTTTTATTTTTTACCTAAAAAAGTATGAACAGAAAAAATTGTGTGAACTTGGCTTACTTTTGTTATTGGTTTTTTTTTTTTTTAATTTGATAAATGACAAATGGCAAATGCGAAAATGTATGTTCCAAAGCAATCGAAAATTAAAATTGTAATAAATTCCAATTAGATAATTTGAAACTTTTGCCTCGAAACCTCAATTGGCGTGAGCGAAACTGTTTTGCCCACACATGTGCTTTCCAAATGTCCTTGAAAGGCCGCACAAAAGTATTGAACAGTAGAAAAACAGAAGAAAAAAAGAAACACAATAAACATAATGAAGCAAAGAAGCAGAAACAAGAAACCAGAAACAGAAGCACAGCAGCAAGCGGCGGCCACAGCGCAAATAGAAGCGGTTAAGAAACGAGTTTCTTCTTACAGTCAACAAAAATTAGAAATGCCAAACAAAGCAGAAAGCTGTAATAAAAACAGTAACAACAACAACAATAAATAAAAAAAAAACAACAGCAACAGCGACAGCAGCAAAACCATGAAATGGAATTTAGCCGGTTTCCATAAAAGCAAAGCCAAGCAGAGCCAGGCAAAGCCGAGCAAAGCCAAGCCGAGCCATGCAATCTGCCGCACACACATTAGTAGACGCAGACAATGCCCGGACCGAGTGCTAAGCCGAGAGGCAAGAGCCGCCACTGCTCCATTGTCCAGCGGGTGGCCTGGGCGGCGACTGGCTTCGCGTAACTTGGCAACAGTCGGCGAGAGCAGGCGGGGGGAGCGGACGCTGTCTGGCCGTCTGTCTTGTCTTGTCTCAATTATCGCTGTGTGTGAAAGTCTTTAAATGTTCAAAATACGATTTTATTTCGCATACTTAAATGCGCCGCATGTCAATTGCATCCATTTTTGCGCATATTTCGTTTTAGTAAGCATAAAATACAATATAATTCAGAAGAAAAGAAAAGATAACAATTTTATTGCATATACAGTAAAAACTCACTTGAACAGACACACACCATCAGCTCATTGATGTGCGCTTTGTCTCTCTGTCTCTCTCGTGATCGTTGAACATCGCAGAGTTCTTAACAAAAACTAGTCATTTCCGCTTTAGGCTTGCCCTGCTTCCGTTGTGTATTTTTCACGTGTAGTATCGTGCTTGACTTTGTTAATTGCTTAGTAGTTTCGTTAGTAGCGTTTTCACTGTAGTTCATATATGTATTTATTTATTTATTATTATTTTTATTTTTATTATTTTTGCTTTACTGTGGTTTTATTAGCATTTTTATTTATTTTACGTAGCTGCCATGCTCCGACGCTGTCGCCATTGTATTGCATTACGCTTCTGAATGTATGCGCATCGATTCGAGTCGTTTGCGTGCCACCCGCTTGCTGCAAGGGCTTCTTACTTCTCCTACTTCTTCAAACCTAATCCATGCTCTGCTCTGGCCACTTTTAGGCTGAGGCAGCTGCTTATTTGCCAATTTGCCGTTGCGTCTTGTCATCTGAATTTGGCTGCGCAGTTGAATTGTGTTAAATCTGAGAGACATTTTAAAGTTGCTTAAACTTGTTTAGATGAAATTTATAAAATTTGTTTTTGTTTTTTTTTCTTTAATATTTTTTGCGTTGCTTAACATTTTTGATACTTTACGTTTATTTTATTTTATTTTTTTTTAATGTTTGCGTGCCTAATTAACAATTCAAAAAAAATAAAAAAAAAAATACCTCAAAAGCACGAAAGGTTATGAAAAAAATTACCAAATGTTGCCTGACTTTTGTTGTTGTTGTGCTTGTTGATGAGTTTTTTCTACATGTTTTATTTATTTATTTTCTTATTTTTTTTTTTTTCTGTGTTTTTTGTCAAATTCTTAAGCTGTTATATGAGATCATGCAGCAGCCCACACCGACGACAGCAAAAAATTACAAATTCGCAATAAGTTGTTGCAAAAATAAATTTGCCTGTGCTCAATAGGTTTTGTTTTTCTCTTTTTTTTTTTTTGTGTTTTTTGCTTATTTTTTTTGTACTCGAAAATTGTAAATTATAAATAAAAAATTTACATAAAAATACAACCGGCAAAGAAAAAAAGAAAAACACATACGTATTTGGCCCCAATGAGCGTGCCAACGAGAGTTATGCTCGCCGCCGTGCCACACACCCTGCACGTACAGTACACAACAACAACAACAACAACAGCAGCAGCAGCAGCAACAAAAGCAATAACTTGGCATGGGCATGGGCTTTTACGACCCAATTCTAAAACGCCTTTCTGCATTGTGTGACTGTGTGACTGTGCGACTGTGACATTCATTTGGGGCCAACTCAAAGTGCATTTATGTAAATGCTGTCGATGATAAATAACATATGTATGCCAGCTACATCTGAATTTATATACATGTGTGTATGTGTATGCTAGAGTATATGTACATGCATATGTTCAAATACAGATCATTGCAATTTGTATGGCCAAGTTGGTGCTTTCATTTACAAATCTCTAACTGATGCGACCCATTTGAGTCACAATGTCATCAAGTCACTTGACAAGTACCTAAGAAATGTCAGCTTATCTGCATGCAATGCACAGAGCCCACTTTCCACACGTATACCCTCCTGCCTGAGCGGACACCTTTTTTGAGTAACTTTTCTAAAATAAAATTCTATGCTAAATCTAAGTTAAATCCTGCGGGCCTAGCCAACCGTTGCTCGTCTCGCTGCAAATGCCAAGAAGATTGTTGCTGTGCTGATAGGCAAACCGAAAATGTTGTAATGCTTAACTAATTCTGCATATGTAATTTTCTTAAGCAGTCACTGTAACTTACATATTACAATGAAAAGCCAATTGTGGCGTTTTTTTTTTTTTCTTTACTTTGACATCAACTTTGTAGTCGCAAAATGATTTGCTATATGACAGTTTCTGCTCTCTTGCCATTTTGAATAAGAACGTTTTATATTGTTATTGACACACACAATTACATTTCTTGTTTATAACTATATTTATTTAACATTTCTTTATAAATGGTTTTTCCTTATCTTACCTAAAATCTCTGCTACATTGGCTTCTAGTCTACTGCAATTGTGACTCATTGCTGTTGAAGCAATTATTACTGTTTTGTGTTATTTTGAATACTGGATTTCTATATAGATTCATTTCTTTATTTTTTAGTTTTTGGTTTTTTTTTTTATTTTTGCCCCTTTCCCATTTGCTGACGTCATTGCACAGCAGCAACAACGTGCAGAAAAATTGTAATTAAATATGCGCATACATAAAAACAATTTGCAAAACTGCTGCGCGTTCAATTTCGCGACAGTAAAAATAAAATAAATAAACGAAAGCCGCCAAGAAAATTAAAAGCACTGACTGACGGACAATCGTGTACGTGTGCGCGAGTATTGTCTGCGTTGAAAAACATTTACCTTGGTCAAATTGTGTGCGCATGCGCAGTCAATCGTTTTAAGTTTAACAAACAAATAGCAACAACAGAAACCGCAACAAAAGACAACGTTGTATTGTGTAATCTATGTAAATAAATCTAAGCTAAACTTTAAGCATACAACACATACGACCTTGCTGCGCGTATAACGCCCTTTCCAAATTTGCGCATCCATGCGCACGCAGTAAACTGCACAATGAATGACTTTGGCTTTTGCATGTTGGTGTGTCGACGACGGTGTTGTGATGCTGCAACTAAAGCAAACACAAAAACACAATTGAGAGCAACAATGAAATAAAGCGGTGAGCGCGCTCTAAAACTCAATGCACTCTCAGCAGGCGACGTTCGGCTTGGGCACACAAACACACTAAAGCCTAGATAATGCATGCAAAAGCCGCCGCAGTCGCAGTCAATATAACATATGTATGTATGTATGTATGTATGCGAACTGCGCTGCTGCACGTGCTAATGTATTAATAAGAAAAGTAAACTTTCTCTTGCATGTCGGCCGTGCTCTCTTTTTGGTTTTTTCTTCTTAGTATTCTTCTTTTTTTTGTTAAATTACAAACAAAATGCACGCTTTGTCTCATTTACTCGTTTAGTCGCACACAATCACTGTTGCGGTTTTTAATTTTTTTTTTAATCAGTGCTCTTCTTGTTATTATTTGATTTGCATGATTCATGCGCGCAATTGTTTTTGTTATTTGTTTCGCAGTTGTAGTGCCATTGTTGAAGCTTTAGCGCAAATGAACTAACAAAATGACAAAAACGAAACCGGCTTTTAATGCAGCAACAAAAGCAATCAAGCGCGTATTTGTTTTCTCTTTGTTAAATAAAGCAAAATGTGTGTGTGTGCGTTTATTAGAATAAGGTTTGTTGGTTTATACTTTTTTATGCATGCACATAAAACGCAATGAAAAAACAATTTCTTTTCTTGTGTTTTATGGTCTTATGTTTTACACATGTGTCGTATATTATTATTTTTATTTTAAATATGTTTAGCTACGCTCGGAGCTATAGCGTAGGTGCTTTTTTTTTTATTTTTTAAACTTTATATTTGACCATATGTTGGTTGTCTGCTGTTTCCTGCTGCGTATGTGCTAAAAATGTGATTGAGAAAATTAAAATCAAATGAAGAAAAAAATAAATGTTTTCGTTGCAATAAAGGAACAAGTGCATGTGTATGAAGAAAATTAAGTGTACGTGCCAATGAATGAAAGAGATTGGTTGTGGGGGCCATAACATTGTGGGCGAAGTGAAGTAAGAATTGTTAGCAAGTCAATTGCTTTTGCATTCCTGCTGCATTCGTTACAGTAGTGCAGAACATGTCGAATTCGCTTTGCTTGCTAAAACAATTGCAAGCGAGCAAAGGAGAGCATTTGTGAAGAACGTGGAAAGAGAATATTTCTTATTGCTTCTGTATTTTGCTTTGTTTTTTGTTGCTTTGCTCAACGCGTAGCAATAATTTCTGCTTCATCTGTTGCAGATGGCAACTATGCTGCACATTATTTATTATTTTTTATTTTTTTTTTATAGTTATTTTTGTTGTACATTTTGTGTGGTGCAGTGTTGCCGTTGATGTGGAGTTTTTAATTTTATGTTTCGTGTTTACTGAACGCTCAAGCGTAAAGAAGCCACCAACAAAAAGCTAAGAAGAACTTTATTGAATTTCCATGATACCCGCTTGCCCGCCTACCTACACAATTCTGCATTTCTAGGAGTTTAGTTTTATTTTTTTTTTTGCTTATGCAGCTGTCTGCTTTTGTTTTTATTTTTTTGTTTTTTTTTTTTTTTTGTTTCTGTTACGGTCACTGCAGTTCTAGAGAATTGTTGCGCACGTGCAATATATTGCTCTAAATATGTGTGTATGTATATGAGAAATTATAATTAGTTTGAAACGTTGAACGTGTTTGCCTAGTAAAACTTGCGCGAATAGAAAAGAAAAACGTTGCACTTATTTACATTTCAAAAACTACAACAACAACGACCACAACAAAAAAGGGAAATAAATTACAAATAATGCAATAAAACGCACACCGGATGCAAAACGACGCACTTTGTTGTCATAATATGCGTTCAAGCAAAAGAAAGAGCAAGAGAGCAAGTGTAGATGCATAGGCATATGAAATACGTGTGAGCGAGCAAGAGGTGGGAGATGTGACTTTAATGTGACGTGATGAATGACATGTTTCCTGACAAACGACACTGCCGCCGTGGCCGCCGACGCTAAGCATACCAAACCAGCGACAGCGACAACAAAAACGACAACGACAAAGGCGACGCCTCATTGACGCCCAATTGCCACTTAGGGCACGTTCGTCAGCCATGTTATGCATGTGCATGCGACGAGGGTTACTCGTTAAATTATGCGTCTATGTCTTGCTAAACTAAACTAAAACTAAGTAAATCAAGTTTATTGTTGCAACATTTTTATATAAATATGTATAATAGCTAAACTTTAGAAAATTCGACACTTACATCTCATACATTATGACTTGTGATTATTTCTCTTCAATAAAAATAACAAAACAATAAAGAAGTAACGGTATATCCAATGTCACGCTTGAAAACGTTTTATTTTGCATCGTCATGTAATGACGCTGTCATTTATTGAGCTAATGATCGATCAGCATATAAAAAACTGAGCTAATGCTTCAACAAATCCAATTTATTGATTATTTTATTTTTGTTTATTATTATTTACAGTAACGAAATTGTTTAGCTTATATGGCAATGGCTTTCAATTAACACACTTGGACTAATCCCATATGTCTGGGATTTATACTCTTTGCGTCTACAAAAACACTTGTATATTTTCACAAATCATCATTACCAGTATGACGCGAACAATGAATAGTCCTTAAAAGAAAGCTATGATTCGACTAAAAACAGCCCTCGCATATATGCCACGTATTTTCGATAAGTTGCGTATATTTATATCATGCTGCAAATCAGTGTTGTGTGGTAATACGTATAATTTTTAACACAAAGTTTATAACATATTCTTGTTGAAACAAATGAACCACATTGGTGTACAAAATTATTGGCAAATGGTGGGAGAGAGCCAAAAACAAAAAAATAAAAATTCTTTTCCCCCATATAACAAATGCAGTAGCCAAGTCTCTTGAATTAAAAAAATATTAAAGTGATTATCTAGCTTACCCTAAAAAAATGGTTACCCTAATTGTGTGTGCGTATTTGTGTTTCATAAATTATTTTAGGCACTGTCTGTTGATTATTTATGCTAGCTTAGAAATTATACTGACACGGTTGTGTTTAAAAGGCGCAAACGATGCGTAACAGTTAGCCAGTTTTGACTCATATTGTGTGAACCCAAATAGGCAAAACTTCATGCATATAAATAAATAAATTATGTTTAAAATTTACTGCGCAGACATACATTAAAAACAGTAAATAAAAGACAATAAAAGAAAAAAATTAAACCAAAATAAATAAATTTAAATGTATGGAAAAAATATGCAATGCGCAAATATGAAAAACCAAAAGTGGCAACTTCCGTTTTCCGGTCATATTGTAGCAAAGTGGTACGCAGAAGAGCATTGCTGGCCATACACTATGCATGGTCATGGACGCTGACGTTTACTCTGACTTTGCTTGGCGCGCCGCAGTTTATTACAGTTTCGAATATGGGTTCAAGCACCTACTAAAGTTCGTACGCACGTAAACGTCGTTTATTGTTTACATTTGTCGTTGTTGTTCTTGCCATCGTCATCGTTGTTGTTCTTTTATTTTTAGCAACGTCAAACAGTTATTTCTTTAAGCTTATTTAGCTACATACATACATATATGCATTTTTGTGCGATTTTGTTTTCTTTACTTTGCATATGTACTATCTTAATCTACATAGTTTTCATTCATTCTTAAATAATTAATATAACTAAGTATATATGTATGTAGGCGACATTTTATACAACAACAAGTAGAAAACCAATTGCAATAACTTATATTATGTAGGAATTAAATTAACATGTAGTAGGTTTAACGAATCCACATAATGACAATATGTATGATAAATGTAAACTGGCCATATTTTTGAATTGAAATTTTCGAGCTAGTACTGTACTTGCGTATTGGCAATACACAGTTAACCCGATAAATTAGTTTAGTATGCAAATGTTTTTTTTTTTATTATACTTATAAAACACGGCTGTATGCATGTCTACGAATTTGAGTATAGCAAATTGCCGTTAGTTTTGAGCGCGTTCACCTAATTGCCCGTTAGTTCACGTTCTTACTTTATTTGTGACATCATTCGTCTTGCTTGCTCGTACGATGCAAATGCAGCCATTATTGCTTTATCATTATTTATTAATGCTGTTGTTTTTATTGTTGTCGCTTGCATGGTTGCTGCTTGCTTGCAATTGGATTTACATTTCTTCTGTGCGACTTAGCACACTACAACAATACCAGCGCAACACAACAACAAACAGTTAAAGCAACAAAACATTTATTTCTTTTCTCTTTTACTGTTGCCTGCTACGGCTGCTGTTGTTGCTTTAATAATTGTGGCCTTATTGTTGTGTTGTTTAATAAAAAAAAGGAAAAACAAAAAAAAAAAAAAAAATTCTCCAATTGAACTCAATTTGAATAATTGAAGTACTCTTCGATAGGAACGAAAGCAACAGCAGCAACAAAAACAACAACAACATACATATGCTATATGCATTGAGCGCCGCGCATCTTGCTCTCTCTTGCAGTCATTCACGATTTCTTTTTATTCATTTCATTTATAGTAACTACTGTTTTACTGTATTAATACATTCATTATGCTCAAATTAAAAAAAAAAAAGTTGTATTAAATGGTTGATAACCATTAAAGCCTTTACACTAACCAACCCCTCCTACACAGTTAACACTTAACCAAAAGTCACTTATGTTGTGATTTTTTTTATTTATTTTTTTTAACAAGCCACTTGACATTCAATTGAAGTTGCTGCCCTCTTGTTGAAAACATAATTTGCTCTTTTCTTTTTTAATGTGTGATTTAGTTTTTTTTTTGTTTTGTTTTCTTTTTTTTTACCATACTTATGTATGTGTATTGTGTTGGTTTTCATTTAATTTGGGTGTGGTGTGTTCGGGTTAGCGTGCAAGAAACGTGTGGGCGCTTAACTATTGTAAATGTTTTCAACAATTTATTTAATATGCTAAACACGCTTTAGTTTAAAAGCAAAACGCGTTAAAAATGTGCGAAAAACAATTTACCGCTGCCAAGAAAAGGCAAATGAACGTGAACGTCCCTGCTTTTGTGCCGGCTGGAGGCCTTATATGTTCAGTTCATACATTTGTTGGATTTTTTTTTTTCTGTTTTTTTTTTTTTTTTTAATGACGTATGCATGTAAAGCAGCCAAAATCCACTTAGGCTTCTGTGTGTTATTTTTGTTTTATTTTTTTTTCTCTCTCTTCTTCTTTTTTGCATTGGTCTGTTCAATGCGCGTAATTGGCTGTTGAGTTTTCGATAGCAGTGTGACATATAGCCCAAAGGTGGAAAGTGTTGCAGCGTCCTTCATTGCAATTGTTTTAAAATTCAGTGAAAGCAATACATAACTAACTTAAGTGATTATTTTGTGCTGGAAATTTTTTCTTAATTGACGTATTTTGCTGTTTCAGACAGCAAAAAAAGAAATTCTTTCAGTTTGAAATGTTTTTTAATAATTACATAAATATGTAAACAATTTAAGGCTGAATTGATTGATGCAGGGGTTTTTTTTTTAGATGACCACTGTTATTGTTATTTTGCTAATTATGCTTTCTTTTTGTTTAAAGTTTACTGTCTGTACCAATTCATTTTACACTAGTCAGTGTTTTTATAAATCTTTTTGGCTATTAATTTCCACCCCAGCCAATACCCTGATTTTGTGGCTAATATTAAATTTATTGCATTAGTTTATTGCTTTACCTGTGCCAAGTTCTGACATGGCTATGACGAAATGTGACGGCGACAGTTTGGGCCAAGTACATACAAAGCAAATTATTTCACTGCACACGTAGCAGACAAAACTGAAATATGCATTCCGTAGCTGTGGTCTGCACTGAAAAGCCAACAAAATTCAATTGTCTACGAATGCAATAAAGAAGATGGTCTAGTGCAAAAATAAATTGGCTTCGCCGGATACATTGACGTGTCACGAACGTTTTATATGACTCTTCAATAATATTACAAAGACCGAGAGATGTAAAAATATTTCACTATACTATATGGATTAATTACAAATTGTAATATAATGGCAAAAATTAAATTTGCCATCTATATCCTTTCATTAGGCAACAATGAAAAATGACTAACTGTTTAACTGCTCAATACTCAATAGTATCCTCTAATGATCTGACAAAACGACTTTATGGACTTAAACTTGAAGGTCATATCATAAAGATGACTCAATAAAAACACATTAAAAACTGAACTCTCTGAGTTAAACTGAAAGGTTGATGTCGATTAATCGGAATTTCAGCAGTCAATTAGTCAGTCTGTCAATCAACTATAGTAAGTCAGAGGTGTGTACCTACCTTATGTATTACGTCCGTAGTAGGCGTCGTCGCTATTACCTTGGCCATTGTCAATTCATAACTAAAGGTATTTGTTTATTTATTAAATATTTACGCTTGTAACTAAGATTTGCACAGCTGTCTTTACTGCCCGACTATATAGGAAAAAAACATCAACATCGGGTGACGCACATACATATATCTGTTTCTATATACGTCACTTCACATAATTGTACATTCCCATATGAACATGGTTTTCTTTTAATACAGAGTAAAAACCACACAGCATTGTAGCAGCTGCATTTAATAACCTCTGAAAAAATTAAAAAACACACATGCAGCCGTCTACAATAAAAATATATGATGCGATATAAAGGGAAGAACCTATATATGTATGTACGTACATATATACCATGTTTATACACTTAATTCAATAAAATGCAAAGCCCTTAAGTATTTAGGACCTTCTACGCCAATTTTAGGCAGGTGACTTTGTATAAATGACAAGGTTATCAAAATGTTTAGCTTTCTTTTATTTTTCGACTTAACAAAAATCACTGACCATTATTAGAAAACAGCATGTATATTATAATAATATTTTTCATTATTTTTCTTTATTTCTCATTTTTATGAAAAGCAAGTACAATGTGTTTATTATTTTTATTTTACCTTTTTTTATACTTTATGACTCGAGTTAAAATGGCAAAATCAACAAAAATAAATAAATACCATCATAATAATGTTTGGCAACAAAAGTAAATAACAATTAAGCTTATATATGGGTGTTCACATACATATACAAAGCACGGCTTCAAAGAAATAAACCGTTAATTGCGTTGCCATATTTGTTTTTGTTTCTTAACAAAATATACACACATGTGCATGTACCTACCTATGTGGATACTCTCTTGCTTACATGGACCTGTGTGCTTTTGCTTACGGCGTAAATGTGTTTTATGGCAGCATTTCATTGGCTTGTTAAATCTATTATCAAATGCGTTTTTATATGCTTTTCCCCATACATATTTTCATTTTTTTTTTTCTACTTTTTACATAATTATGTTGTTGGCCTGCCTGCCTGCCTGCACATCGCAGAGGCATAATCACACACCGCCCAACGCACGCCGCTGACCTACTCTGCATGCTTGTATACAAAATTTTTATCTTATCTCAAAATTGTATTTGTGTCATAAATGTTATAAAACTTTCAGCTACAAAAAAAAAAAAAAAAAAAAAAAACAATATTTAGCGTAACAATTGAATCACAGACTCACGCATTGAATTTGAAGCGCAACAACAACGAAAGCAAAACTCTCAAAGCATTCAAATTCAAGTTGGGGGAGCATAACACAAGAGCTGCACAAGCTAAGAGAGTGGGTTAGTTGGTGTGTGCATGTGTGCATGTGTATATTATCTGACAATATGTTGCCACACGCACACATACAAATGCAAGCGTATACGCATTGAAGGCATTAGTGCCGCAAAAAGGTAGCGTAGCCTGTAAATGCAATTGAGTCATTCAGCGCGCTTATTGAAGAGGTCTGTGCACTTTTCTGCATTTTGTTGTTTATGATGACGTGCAGCAGTGAAGAACAACAATGAAAACACTAAAAATAACAATGCGACGCGTGAAAACCAAAAAGAAAGCAAGCATCACATGCGTTTCATAATTTTAATTGAAAACAAAAGACGCAAAAACAACAAAGAGATAAGTGAACAAAAATTAAATCAAGACAAAACAGAAAACAAACAATAACAGCAAAATTGTGCAATAAACAACAGTTATTCGTACGTGTTGCTTACCATTTGTTGGTTTAATTTTTGTTTTGTTTTATTTATATTTTTTTTTTGTTTTTTTTTTTTGCAATTTCTTTTGCTTGTTTTCAACTTCGCCGCCGCCAATAGCAATTCTGGCTTATTGTCAAAATCATTAAAAATAAAAAAGAAAAACATGCTCATTGTCAGCTAATTATTAGTCATTGCAGCTACATACTTTTCGGAATGTACATTTTTACTATTCTTTGCTTTTTATAGCGTATGTGTGTATTAGTTTTAATTTAAACCCTAAAATAGTAAAATGTTGTTTACTGTTTCTCTTTATTATTGCCAACCTTATCTTGTATGCGCATATACTCGTACATACATATATGCACATATTTATTTATGTATGTCATTTTTCCTCCTTTTATATTTTCGGCTGCAATGATCGATCGTCTCCATTTGCTACCCGTCTAACTGCCGCTTTTCTCGTGTACTTTAAGTTTCGCGTCTTTGCTGCTTTCATTTTACTGTCTTGTCTTTTCTATTCTATTTTTCTCTCTGTTCGTATCGTTTTTATTGACGGCCGCTGGTCACTTTAACAATAATGCAACATTTGCACGTTTAAGATTTCATCATTGTCACTGCATTGGCCGTCTGCGCAGTCAAATTATATTGTTGCAGCTGTGGCTGCAATTGTCATATAATGCTGTTAAGTCGAATTCGCGCAGCTGTTTAGCAAATCCAGGCCCAGGCCTGCTGTGCACAACCCTAAAACGTATCCTAACTACTTAACAAAAATACATATTAAGCAGCACAGCAACACCACCACAGAGTGCCCTTGCTGTTGATATTGTACTCGCTCTCGCCTGCGCGTCAAAGTTTACGAACGTATGTATGCATGTATTTGTGTGTGTATAACGTACGTTTGCACGTGCGTGCGACGAGTGTTGTGCATACGTCATTCAGACTTGCATGCCATGCATAGCCCTTGCGCAATTAACTGTCTTTTTTTTTTCTACATGCTTATTCGCCTTGTTTTTGTAATGCTCTCAGTTAGCAACTTGATGTCTCAGCTGTTGTACGTAGGATTAGTAAAAAAAAAAAATACCGCTATGTTTGTACACATACATATACTTACAAATAAAAGTAAACAATGAAACATCATAATAATAATAATAATAATTCTGTTTATTTTTCATCTTTTTGCAGATGTCATTGACGAAAAAGGATCCCTCATTGCGTGTTGCCGCCACTGATCCGCACTTGGTTAGTCTAGGTGGCGGTCGTCTAAGTACCGCTGTCACAATACATTACATACAAATTGGTAAGCGAGCGTAAAGCGTTAAGCTTCAGCTTTAAGCATTTTGAACATGTACAGTTGGTTCGAACAGCGCCGGCGGCGTCATAAAATTTGAGCCCTAAATTAAGCTATGCCGGCATTTTCAAGGTCACTTGTAAGACGATAAGATTGCCTCAGCTTGAAATTTAATGAGACTGATAACAGATAATCAGAAAAGAAGAAAAATACAATTATGTGAAAGAAAAACAAAGAATAACAAAAAATTATAAACCGAAAATATCATCACAGCACTAAAATTAAAAGCGAAAACGAAGACGAGGCATACGACACCAACCGACAGCAACGAGTGAATGCTGAGCAAAGCGGTTTTTATTTTACCCGTTGTTGTTGTTGTTGTTGTTGTTTTTGTTTTTTTGTGAGACCGCCTAAGACCATATAAGCCGCACGGGAAAAGACTTATTTTGACAGTGTCGTTTATGTAATTGTAGCTTGCTTTTCTGCTTCTTGCTGTTATATTGACTGGCTGGCTGGCGGCTGTCTGCTTGGCCGACTGCTGGCTGCTGTCTGACTGACCGACCGACTGGTTTCTCATTTGGCTTGCCTGATTGCAATTCGAGCTTTGCGCACGAAGATAAGCCACACTCGCAGTACACACGACGTCAGACATGCAGACATGCAACATACAACACAAGTCAGACAATGCTCACCATTCATTGTCTAATGCATAGCACATACAGTACACTACAGTAGCGTAGTGCTTCGCCCTGGCTACAATTTTTATGTAGTCGATTTTGATGTCGTTAGCCTACGACTTGGCATAGTTTCCACATGATTTGTGTCTTATACAATGCCGATCATCCTATTGCTCGGTTCGGTCGTTTGCTTATCTGCTCATCGGCTGCGGCTCCTTGTTGTAGTTTTAACAGAGGCATAGCATTGATTTAATGTGTGCAAGCCGCTTCTTTTTTCTTTTATTATTTATTTTGTTTTTATTTTGTATTTTTACCAGGTGATACGACAATTGGTTCATCGAAAGCTTGCAGTATTTCATTAAACGGCACCGGTGTACGAGCTGTGCACTGCACGATCTATCGCAGTGAGTGCAACGAGGTGACCATTGTGCCCGAACAGGATGCGCGCATACTGATCGATGGCACAAAGATCAGCGAGGAGACAAATCTAACGCAAGGCGCTATGATCACCATTGGCAATTCGAATTATTTGCGTTTCAATAATCCCGACGAGGCCATGATGATGCGTTCGGCAATCGGCTCGAATGAACGCATATCAATGCCGCAAATCGATTTCACACAAGTGCCAAGTAAAGGCGGCGGCGGCAGCAGCAGCAACAGCAACAGCAACAACACCAAAGCTGCTGTTGAAGCGCCAACGTCAGCCGCATTGGAACTCGAGACATACTATGAGTCCATAATCAATCCCAGCTTGAGCGCCAATCAGGTGCATAACAATCAACAACAACAACAACAGCAGCAGCAGCAGCAACTGCAGCAGCAACGCCAGGAGCAGCTCATGTCAAAGTCATTAATGGCCATGCCAACCTCAGCTGCAGCGGCTGCTGCTGCACTAACAGCAGCCAACGCTGGCGGCAGCCTATCGAAGTCAAGCTATAAGCATATCTCACCGCCAATCGACATCAATGGCATGCAGTGTCCGAAAGTGTTCACCGCGGACTTGATTACCGTCAATATGCCCGCAAAGGATGTGCTGGGTCAGAAGTATGCCAGTTTTGCCAAAAATCTTGCCGAGAATCATCGCAATGAGAAGCACATGAATAATACGTCGAAAAGCAATCAGCTGAGCAAATCGCTGACACAGCAGAATGGCGACAATTCACTGACACACATTCCAAGCGCAACCAACAATTGCATACAAACACAGCAGCCGCAGTCGCAGCATCAGCATCAGCAGCAGCAACACCAACACCAACACCACCAGCTGCAGCAGCATCAGCATCAGCTGCTGCACACAATGCACATGCCAGCGTCAAGCTCAACGTCGGTCACTCTGGCCAAGTACAAGTTAAATGCCACAGCAGCCGGCAGCACGGAACCGTTGCTTACCAAAGTGCAGAATACGTCGACAGCCATGCGCGGCCAGCAGCATCATCATCAGCCGGTGCCGGTTAATCTGCACAATCATCATCATCTGCAGATACATCAGCTGCAGCAGCCGCATCCGGCGCATCAGAATCATGTGAACGCTTACGATCGCTATCCGAAGCCAGGCACCTACGGTGGCCTGCAAATCTATCCCATGAACGGCGTCAATACGGCGATCAATAACCTAAGCCACACCGAGACCGACATGCTCGAGGATATGTTGAAAATCTGCACGGAATATGCCAATCAGAGCAGCAGCAGCACGACAAGCAGCAATCACAACAACTTGAACAACAGCAACAATAGCATCACGTCTTCGCCGATTGTGCAGAATCGCATCAAGACGAATGGCTCATTGCCGCGCGAAAAGAAATCACCCTTCCATCATGACCTCTCGAGTGCGCAATGGTATTCCGGCAGCAGTGGCAATCTGGCCGCCAAGCAGTCGCTCAATAACAGCACAGGCGGCGGCATTGCTGTCAGCAGCTCATCGGGCTATGAGAATGTCTGTCTGCTGGGTCCCAATCGCGTCGAAATCAACGGACAGATTGTGCACAAAGCCAATGTTAACAATGCCGGCGGTGTTATCAGCAAATCCGGCTATGAGAATGTTAACTTAATTGCCAATGCTGCCGCTGCGGCTGCGACTGGCAGTAGTGGCAAATATGTGCCACAAAGTCCGCGCACAAAGATACGCACCACTTGCATGTCGCCGAAGAAGGATATGTCCTTTAGCAGCAGTTTTGGTCTGACAACGCCGCCTACTGCAAAGTCAGTACAGTTGCTGCAGCAGCAGCAGCAACAACAACAACAACAACAGCACCTGCACCCGCATCCTACACCGCCACTGAAACCATTGGCAAAACAACGCGAATATGAGCAACTAATCAAATCATTTGAACGTCGCCTACAGCTCGAAAAGAAGACGGAGGAGAGCAGCCGCTATCAGCTGCCGACGGCAAGTGCCAATTCCACGCCCAGTAAACGCGTCAACAAGAATATCAACAATCTAACGCTCAATCTGCAGCAATCGCATTCGCTGCAGAACTCACCAAAGCTCAGCAAGAAACCGACGCCAGCGCCGCGCCTGCTGAACAAATCGCTGCCGGTGAGCGCCACAGGCAGTGCGCATAGTCTGTGTGGCGCTGCAGAGGATGCGAATGTGTCCACTTGCAACAACAGCAACAACAACAAAGAGAAGGAATTGAAACGCTGTCGACTGGAGCTGAAGACGCGCATCGCGCATTTGCGCAGTGAGATTGCGGAACTGCAGACCCAAGCCGAAGCGGCAACTGGCGATGAACAACAGTTGGAGGTGAGTGACAAGCATCAAGCTTAGAATACTCAAATTTATTGTTTTCTTTTCTTTTTTTATTTTTTTTTATGTACAGGAATCCAGTGAAACGCGCCTACACAGACTACAGTCGCTACAGACGAAGATACATCGCCTGGAGGCGCAACGAAATGCAACGCGTGTCATGGAAGAGAATCAGCAAGCTAAGCTCAAGCAGGCAATCGAAATGAAGCAGGAGCAAGTGAAAAAGTAAGTTATCCCCATACTTCATCATAGGACATTATTTTATCAGCGTCGTCTCTTTGCAGATTGAAGGCCATGCTCGCACAGAAACCCAACAACGAATGCCTCAAGGAGGAGCTCGAGCATGTCGGCGAGTCATTGGAGAGTGATCGAAAGACATTCGAAGATCTTGAGTTTCAGTATTTCGAAGAGGAATCCGAATTCCATGCCTGCTACGAGGAACTTAAACGCGTTGAGAAACGATTAACGCTCGAAAACGAATTAGCCACATGCATGGAACGTTTAAGCGGCATCGATGCACTGGATGCTGTTGAGGAGCAGCACGATACGAGCGATGAGCGTGACAATGCCGACTCGGCTGATGACTTCATTGCCATATCGCCAATACACGCGTCCAAGCCATTGATTGCCGATGCGTCCATACAGCGCAGCAATCTCGTCAACGGCGTTATGTCACAATCGCTTTTCGGCTCGGCGGAATTGCTTTGTCCGAAACGCGCCAGTGAGGATATCATGTCGAAGAGCGTCAATGAGAATCTCGTTTTTAATCATAAAATCGAATTGCTACGCGCCGAATCAAATACAACGAATACCGCCAGCACGGCGACACCGACTCCGACTCCGACAGTGGTTACGTCGACGAGTACGCCGAAGCGTGCGCAGTTTCAGGTCTTCGACATCGATGTTAGCGGTGACAGTGGGACAACAACAGGCTTTGCCAGTGCTGGCGGCACTGCAGCAGCGGTTACTGAAAGTCTGAACGAACGCGTTAAGCAGACAAACGACGACGGTGTCAACATTAGCGAGGAGCGCGGCAACGGCGACGGCATCGATGACAGCGACAGGGAACAAGTGCCATTTAATCTTTCGTTGCGTGGCGAACGCTTTGCGGTCAACGCCTTGGAACGGCGCGTACCCTCGCAGGATGATATCGATCGCAGTTGCAAAGTCGCATCGGATGCGCCTATTTCAGCCGGGCGCAGTCCAAGCACAAAGATCTTCGATAGTATTAAAGAAATCGAACGCAATCGTAAACTGCTGTTGGCACAACAAGGTACGACCTGCATTGCCGACATAATACCTATTGTCATATTTAATAAACTCCCTATTTTCTATATTTATATGTATAGGTCATCATGTCATCGAACACGAACGACAGAAAATATATGATTTAAAGAAGAAAAGCCACGATGAGGCGCGCACACAGTATCTACGGACCATGAAGTGAGTAACAAACATCACAATGTGTGCTATTTGATATGGATTGTATTGTACGGGCCAACAGGAAACAGGAGTTTTATGTTTTTCCTAAACCGTAGTTCAAGATTTTCTGCGAACAGTCCAATGCTGTAGAGGGCGGCACAAAACGATTTAAATAATTCCATGCTACATTTCATTCAAGTTTTTAGAGAGCAGTTTTATTGTTAAGCCTACAAATAGTATTCAAAGTATGTGTGTGTGTGTGTTTCCATTAGTTTGTTTCATGACCTCTCAAACATTGTGTGTACTTAATTGTCAGTGTCCTTGTATACCATAGTGTGCCTGTGTGAATGAAACCTAAAAAGCTGACCTCCAATCAAAAGGGAGGGAACACACATGTACAGCTCTAGCTTAATGAGCGCCAGTACTTGTCTACTAATTAACACAAGTGTGCTGATGTTACAGACTAAAGCAGCAGCAAGGCATCTGCTCTAATTATTATAGCGCCACAACAAATTAATTTAACAAATATTTATTTCTAAGAAATAGTAAACAAAAAAAAAATTTACATACATACATATAGTATACATATGTAAATGTTTAATTTGTGTGCATATATGCATTTAAAAAAAAAAAATTTAAACCGGTTTGCGGTGGATTTAAAAATGAAAAAAAAAAAAAAATCATAGATTCAAGCAGATATCTTCATTGTCACCAGACAATGGCAATGACAACGCCAACAAAAGCCACAGCAACCTGCTAAGACTCCATGGAGTTAGTCATAGTCGTACAGGCAAACAAACACTCAAGCCGTCATTTGTCGTCAGTCGTTGGAGTCACTTAGTGCGGTGCACATGACACAGTAATTTACGCGCAGATTGCGATCAACGGGTTTTAACGGACAATAGTCATTTAAAAAACAACCCGGAAAAAAAACAAAAAAAAAATGTGCAACGCATTAAATGAAAGTACAAAGAGAGTGTTAGCGGCAAAGAGCCCGATAAAGAAAGAAAGAAGCACATAGCGAATTGTGAGGGTGCGCATGAGCGCCGTGCCAAAACAGCCGGCGACCTGGTGTAGACTTTTACGAGAGTAAAACGAGCAAAGCGCAACGACAACAGAGCACAAAAATATTTAAAAGAGAGACTCGCGCACATACGTAATTGTCAACAAGAAACAAAGTAAAGTGTCAACTAAAACAACAAAGCAAGTGCCCTAGCGCACACCTCACACTATTGATAAAGTAGAGCGTATTACAATAGTCAGTTTTTACTAAGCAGGACTAAAACGGCGTATAGCATGCAATAAGCCACTTTAGCATATTGTAACATCTGCCAATCAGTTAGTCTACATTTGACATCAGAAAATTTTAATTTCCTAATTGTAATTTACGCATAAATTATCGAAATGAGCTGTGCGATAGGAAAAACTCTGTGCCAGTTGGTGGGTGTGGTGGGCCCGTGCTTTCGTGTGAAATGCCAGCAGTGAGTGTAGCGCGCACAGGTGGTCGTTATATCACGACTCGATTAAATTTTATTATTATTTATTTGCTACTATTTAATATTTACTCTTTGTGGTGCCCGCTTCTGACACTATTGGTTCTCTTATGCGGTGTTTAGATTTTACTTTTCATAATTATAACAACACACCGTGCAATTGGCATAATATTATTTTTACTTAAAGCACAAGCATGACTTTAATTAGTTTTTATTCCGACTCAAATTCACTTTTGATTTTAATTGCTCTTTTTAATTAAAAGTGTTTGCGCACAGCTTTCAACGTATTATATACTGAGATCTCAAACTTTGAAAATAATAACAATAGCTATAGCATATTGCTTCAACTATTGTATGTTAATTGTGTGTATCACTAATCCCTATTTAATAGAAATATGATAAATGAAAATATAATCCACATTTTTATCGAACATTTAATTATAATGGATCTGTGTATATAATATACAAATTTTCTAAGATGGAATAATATTAAAAAGGGAAAATTATAATGTGGTCATGTATTATATGTGCAAAGTGACAGAGATTTGCAGAAATTAATTGAAATTCTTATTTTTACCTATTTTTATGCTAATCACCTCAGCTCTTTTTTGTGTGTGTGTGTGTGTCGTCGTTGCTCAAATTGTTCCTATTGTTTACGGGATTGTTAATGTAGTTGTAGTTGTTGCCGCCGCTGATAAGCAAACAGTCGGTATTACGGTTATCAGTACTAAGTATTTCTACATACATATGAAATGTGACTTTTGTTTGCCTTCAGTATGTGCCAATTCAATTCCAACGATCGTGGTGTGCGCTTCGGTTGACTAATAACAATTGCAACAGCAGAGAAACAAAAAAGAAGAAAAAAAAAACAGCAAACAAACAGTTGCAATTTCAAGTACAGTAAGTACTTCATGTGTGGACGCTGTCGCAAATAAGAGAGAACGAACTTTAGAGTGTTAAAACAAGTGAAAGAGCAAAAGTGCGTGGAAAGCTGCAAGTGCGTGTAAAACAGCTGTGAGCGCGCGTGAGAGTAAAGCGAGGCGAAATAAAATGGAGAAATTAAACGATTTTTTTTGTTGTTGGTGAGAGAGAATTATGGCCTATATAACAACATGAGTAATGCGTTTACTCTGTTTTTAATTAAATTAAATACTTTTTTTGTGCATTTGTTTTTGTTTTTTTTTTTTTAAATTTTTCTTTGGTTTGTTTTATTTACATGTAAAATTCGTTTTGTCTTGTTTCTCTTCTTCTTGCAGCGCCAGCAAAGATAACATTGAAACACTAAGTATTGGTGGTGGCACCGAACTAACGGCACTTGAGCAACTGAAACCAACCGACAAGAAATTGCATGAAAATGCAAATAAGACAAGAAATGTGCCGTTAGAGCACAATAACAACAACAATAAGAATAATGATAAACAGGTGAGTAGCGTAATGGCTTCGCTGGTGTATAGGTCAATGTAGTGCGGACTTTGTTGCAAAAATTATTTTAATACCGTCGAAGTTCATTGTTGTGGCGCCGTAAACCAAATAATAATTATAAACAAAAACAACTTGTACACTGCTACAGACAAACAAAGTGTAAGCAAGTCTACCGCGCATTAAGATGTGTTGCAGCGCTTGTTGTTCCCCGTTGCCGCTGCAATTCTACAAAATGAATTATGAATATGAAATTACTTTGAAATATTTATTAAGTCGCAAATAGATTTGCAAAGTTGCAGCGTAATAACCCTACAAGTATAACATAATCGCCTCAAAAAAAAAAAACAAAAAAAAAAAAAAAAACCGACGCCAAATATTATTTTAGTTGGCATTGGTTTGCTTGGATGCTGGCATCAAAGGTGGTGTATATGTACTAGGTGATCTAACGGCGGAGCGAGATATTCACAGTATGACAGCATATAAGACTCTTAGATATACAGATATACATATGTACATATATACACACTTAGAGCAACAGCAGCAGCATCGACGACCACTTCGAGTGCATATAGCAACGACATTAATATGGCCCATTAGTCACGAGTTGTTGGAAATCAACAACTGACAAAAAAAACACACACATGCCGTATTATATACAGTAAAAACCATTTAGCATTATCGAGTGTTAATATAAAGTATGAAATATAGTAAACATCAACATATGCAACGGATTTCCTGGCAAACGAAATTTAGGTTTTTTTTGTTTTTTTTTTTTTCAATTAAGTTCATCATAGATTTTAAATTTTGTTGCTATGGCACATGCCATTCTCGTATAGCTGCAGTGTCTGCAAAAAAAAAGAATTCTGCTATGCACTTTAGCCTAAACTTATGTAGTGGATTGCTTGCATTTAGTTTGCACAACAGTGTGACTGTGACTTTCTGCTTTAATACGTTGTGCATCCATCCTCCACACAACAAATAGGTAAATAATAAATTCCGCTGAGGTTTCTCTCTGACGCAGTGTATGCACATATACGTAAATCTATTTTGTTGGAAAGTGGGCGAATATGGTTTTTTTTTTTGTATTTTTTGGGGTTTTTTGTTTTTATACTGTTGTCTTCCTCCTATGACATGCTTACACTGTACTTGTGTATTTTTAAATATTTTCAACCGAAAAGTGATTGAATGCGATGCGTAAAATAGACGCCGCATGACGCCTTCGCCGCCCTCCCTCACACTTACACGGTGGGCCGCCGCCATCGCATTGTTGTCAGCCAAACAAAACGCCCACTCACTCAGTGGCTTGCGTTCGCGTTCGCGTTCACGTTCGATGTTTGTCATCTCACATAGATGATGTTGTGATAATTGTGTTGATCGTGGTGGTCGCGGCTTCTGATCGCGCGTAATTTTATTTTCGTTATTTAAAGTTGGAACAACAACAACAAAAACAAAACAAAAACAAAAGAAAACAAAAATAATTAATAGGTACTACGAACATCATCGCGTACGCGTACATTAAACAAATATTCATCAAATTTGAATGTTCCGTTGCTGCTGCTCGTGCTGCTGCTGCGGTTTGCAGTCGACGCCTTTGCTGCCCGTTGTCTGCTCATTCATTTATGTGCGGCATTTTATAATATAGGCACAGCAAATACGTTACAGTTCCGCAATTCAGCTGTGCGCCGTGTTGCTCTTCTTTTTTCTTTTTTTTTTTCTATTAATTGTGTTGTGTCTTCTTGCTTGCATTTTCATTTTGCGTTGCGAATTTCCTTCTTCGTTTGTTTATAAACCAATCGCCGCCACGTTTTATTGTATGCGTGCAATTAGCCACGAAGCTGCAACGGCAGACAGGCAGACAGACAGACAACCAGACATTGGCCATCCGTAACGGAACCAAGGAATTTAGCACCTCTGTCTGGACAATGTTCGCGTGAACGTACGTACAGACGAACGTAACAGATAACGTCAGACGTGGGTCGGTCGAACGATAGATCGGTGGAGCATTCAGTCAGTCAGCCAGTCCATCAGTCCATCAGTCGACGGCAGCGCATTGCGCTAAGCTCTTTGGCCTTCAATTGTTGAAAATAAGCGTCGCTGTGTAGACGCACGCTGCGCACGGCATAGGAAATCGCAAGTTTGTGCCAGCATGTCCGTTTGGATGACTTACGTGCAACATCGGCGCATGGATGCCAATGCGCGCCATCGCAACGAATTGTATTATTTCGTAAGTGTGTGTGCAAAGTCAGTTAGCCGGCTGCAGGGAGCTTAGCTTACCGTTAAGCTTAGCTATAACCTTACTGGCTATTAAAATTCAATTAAGCCACTTAAAAGTTATGATTTTTTTTCTCAATAGATTATATCTTTTTTTTTTTTTTATTTTTGTTATTTTTGAGTATTCCATTACACCTATTGCCACCTTGGAGTGTTGCCAAGGAATGCAAAGCATTTCGGTTTTTCTCGATTCTCAGTGTTTTCGTTTTGCTGTTAGTTGCCACTGACACTAAAGCGAAATAATAAATCTTAAACATAAACAACATCTTGCCACTATTTATAGTTGGCTAACAAAAAACCCACTCAAACCGAACTCAAAGTGTATGTGCCACGGAACCGAAAGTGTTTCATGCTTTGTTGTTGTGCTCATTACAGCAACGTCATTCGCAACCGGAATTGGAGCTGCAACAGTCGCTGACGGCAACGCCACCGCCGCTGCTGCCGCGCAGTCCACGTCCCCTGTCGGAGGCGAATTCGGAGCACAGCTGTGAGCTGCTCGAGACGACGACACCACCGGGTCCAGGTGGCAGAAGGCTGCTCAATGCGGCGAACTCGTCAAACTCCGTCAACGGGGATGGCATGGGCGGCGATGTGAATAAACGCGCCAGCACAAACTCCAATGAAACAACATCCGGCGGCAGTGGCGGCAGCAGCGGGGGCGGCGGCGGCGCTGGCAGTGAACGCAAACGTGTGCTGCCCAAGCATCAACGTCCGTTGACACGCTACTTGCCAATATTCTCGCCCGATTTGAATCTGCGCCATCATATCGAATCCGCTGGACATCAAATCGATCTCTGTCCGCATGTTTTCGTCGACGCGCACAGCTGTCGCGGGTGAGTGGGAGGGAGTACAGTGCAGTAGCGTTTCAAAATGTTTAATGCATTTTGTCTCCTCTTTTTCTTCTTCTTCGACTACATTTTTGTACACACAGCTACTTGCACAAGTTGGGCGCCACATTTCATGCCTGGTCACGACGTTGGTTCGTTTTGGATCGTCAGCGCAGCGCACTTATCTATTATTCTGATAAATCGGAGCGTAAACCACGCGGCGGCGCATATTTCGCTGTAAGTTCTTTAAATAAATCGAATGTGTCGCGCACATTTATAGCTAAATCCATTTCGGTCTTGTGCTTATAGACGATCGATGAAGTTTATTTGGATCATTTGAATGCATCCAAGAGTGGCCGCCCACATTGCACATTCATTGTGAAGACTAAGAAGCGCAGCTACAATCTGCAAGCAGCCTCCGATGCGGCGGCACGCATTTGGATCGATGCGATTATTACGGGCGCACAAGGAAATCTTGACTACTAGAAAAAGAAGAGAAAAAAAAAAAAACAAACAAAACTACTAAAACTAAAAAAAAAAAAAAAAAAAAAGAAAACAGAAAAGAACTTAAACTACTTTAACTTAACCTTAACGCAAACGCACTTAACTGTTTAGTTAAGTAAAACTGTATTCTCTTTTTAATTTTAATCTAGGATAGATATTATGCAAATGTATTTTATTTTGTTTAATTTCAGGCTTTTTTTTTTTCTTTTCTTTTTTTGTTTACTTTAAGTATTTTATTGCTTTTAAGTTTTAAAGTTGTTTTTTTTTTTTTTTTTTTTTTTGTGTGTAATACGTTTGGCAACCAACGAGATCCGAGATTTCGTCACTGTACCAAAGTAATTTATATGTATTTGACTTAATTTTACTCTTTTATTTACAATATTTTTGTATTTTAATAATTTAAGTAACTAAACCTCTACGAGTAGCTCAAATCGAAATTTTAATAAATCGTAACTGTGCCAACAATAACAACAACTACGACGACAATGATGTGTAAATAACAAGTCTCCCAGTAATAAATTGGCACACAAAAAAATGCAAATAAGAATTGAAAAAGAAACAAAATGCATAAACTAAATAATAAAAAAAAAGAAAAAAACTACTTAAAGCTATGATGAATATGGCGGCGCAAAAAATGTTAGTGGCCATGCGGTACAACACATGAACTGACTGAAGTTTATAAAGCAAAATGAAGTGAACTAAGTATATGCTGAAATACGTTTTTCTTTTTTTTTTATAATTATTAACTATAAGTTTCTGTCATTGTGCCTAATCCGCTGTTAAATTTTTTGTTGTTGTTAGTTTAAATGGCTATTTTGTTTTATTTTCAATAAAATAAAAACAAGTGAAAATCTAACAATTATTAACGTACGCATACATTAATTGAATTTGCCTATACTTTGCTGCAAGCAACGAATTCAAATAAGAGACAAAAAACAAAAAAAAAAACAGTAAAAAAAAAGTCGAACTAAAGCATAACTAAAACGCGAATAAAGCAACAACTCTACTAGTATTGAATATAACTAAATATTATATGAAATAATAACTATTTTATAATAAACTATTTTTGTAAGCCATTTTATACACAACATGATGAATAAACAATATAAAACACTTGAGCTACTGTCGTTACACTTTTTCTTAACATTAACATTGCCATAATTTTCGGTTAATGTTCGTGTCCAGCTAACTGCCTCCATTCAAAAAAAAAATCTTAAAACTTTGCAGATCATCATAATCGAGTTTGGCAAAAGTGCCTTTCAAATTCGCCGTTAAGCAGATAGTCCCGTAGTCCACGTGCGCCACCTCACAGATGTGACAATAAATAAAAGAAGAAACAATAGAGATTTCATATATAAAAGCGCTGCATATATTTTGACATTTATGGAATATCTTTTTTTTTTGTTTTTTTTTTTTTTTTTTTATAAAGTATTTTTATGTTTACACACCATTAGTGTTTGAATGTTCATAACAAAAGTATTTAAAAAACTTTTTAATTTTTCCACATGTGTGTGCAGGCACATTTTGAAACAATTTAGTACAATGTAATTTTAATGAAATATTTTTAAAGTTCCAATGCCCTGACGCAAACGCATAATATTCAGATATATTGACGCCAGTGTCTGTCTTGCCAAAATACACAATCCCTGTATGATAATTAATATTAACAACACACTCTATACCCCATATGATGTAAGTATATTCAATATTCACTAACTGAACTAACTACGTTTCTTCCAAGTAGACTTCCTTACATTATTACATTAAGATAAGATCACAATTTATGACATTCACGGTGGACTAATTTTCGGAATGTTCCTCCTAACTGAAAAAGATACCTTACACACTACAAACAATTTACAATACAATTACAAATTTTGAATAGAGCTAATTTATGCTAAAAAGACAATTTGTTAATTGTTTATGCAAGTTAACGCATAGAGCATTAGAGCATTAGGCATTTTAAGATATGCTTAACTATGAGCTATTATTATATATTACCGCCTACAAAAATGTATTTCGGTTTGTTCTTGTGGCGGCTTACAAATCTTGACAGTTCAGTTCAGCTCATAAGTAATGCATCGTCATTATTAAATTATTTAAAAAAAAAAATTTTAACAAAATCAAAAAATTAAAAAAAAACAAATAGTGGAAAAGAAAAAAAAAATCTTGTATAAAAAAAAAATAACTTACGCACTAAATCAACAACTTTTCTAATTTTGGGCAAAGGCATTCAAAACACTAAGTATGCAACGAACCGAAGATGCGCTCTTCGTTGAGCACATAATCATCTGCTGCAGCTATGGGAACGCATTGTTGCTGTTCTTGTGTTTTTTTCTCTTTTTGGATTAATTTACTCTATTTGGTTAAGCAGCTCACTACTCCTCGACTCATATTTATATGCAGTCATGTCTAACCTGTAGTTTTCTTAATTTCGTGCGCTACTGCCTAAACAACATTGGATACTTAACGTACTCAAGGACTACTTGTGGGACTTAACGATGACTGACTACTGAAGAACTGGCGCGGCGTCAGCAATTGGTCCTCGACTTGGCGCTCTTTATGCAACTGCTCTGCCCATTCATCGTCCCGCTGTTCTGGACATTTTAATTCCATGGGCACATCCGCCGACTCCGGCTGTACGCCATCGTTTGCTTGCTCTACATCGTCTACATAGCGTTCGTCCTTAACATAGAACATAAGCCATTTATAGAACACGGACATATAGGCGTCAACCTTGGCAATAAAGTTAAAGGTCATAACTTTCGGCGGCGGTGTCTCACTGCTGCCATATGTGTTCTGTAGGAAGTTCTCGCACAGAAAAATCGCAGACACAACATCAATCTCCAGTACCTCGGCGCGCATTGCCAGCTTTGCAAACGATTCGGCAAATTGTTTCAGCACGACATAGGTTTGCTTGCTAAGCACATCTGCAAGGACACAACGCAATATGGTCATGACATAATGAAAATGTAATATGAATCTACTAAATTTCTAGGTTTGTGATTTCTGATCTGCCCACAAACGTAAGCTAGAATTGATGACTGTCTGCTTACTTGGTCTTTCGGTGCGCGTGACAACGAAGTACTGTTGCAATAGTTTGGCGGCGATTGGGGACATTGTTACTTTTCGTCTGGCGATCATTTCCAAAAATTCACGCAACTCCTCCATGGGTATGGATAGAAAATCGGTGGAAGCCTCGAACACATGTAAGTGATATTGATGCAGCACATAGTTCATCATAACCTCATCGATGTCGTCCTTCATGAAAATCGGCAGGCCAAACACCCTACAAGAGACATGAAATCATGCTTTAGCATATTTGCAACTGGGATAGGTATGCGGATGTCATTTAATAATATGCTGTACTAACTGAAAGAACTTCTGAAATGTTTCCAATTCAGGTCCATCTTCCGGATGCCAATGTGCCCAAATGGCAGTCTCTAGCGGATTTTGCAGCGTGTCACGTAACGATGAGACGGTCGCATCCTCCACGCATTTCAGCAACTCATCGCTGCATTGCTTCTTGAGACGCTTCCAATCGCCTGCGTAATAGACACCGCCCTCGGCCAGCATTATCGGATTAGCCTCGTGCCACTTGAACTTGGCCGCATTCAATTGCAATGGTGCGCGGATCTCGTCATTCGGTCCGACAAAACGTTTCGCCAGCTGACCCACCGTATTCAGCAAATAGTTGGCCATGTATGTGTCATGACAGATGACCATCAGTGACACCGGCGGTCGATTATCACCCGGCTATAATTGAGTATATAACAAAGAGCATATTATGTCAGTCAAATCATCAACAACATTCTTCATGACCCACCTCGAATGATGCCAAACTAAGTAGCAGTGACATTTTAAAATACACATACGAGTCCATGGGCACACGCTCCTGGCACATTTGTGCGCTCAAGGCATAAACGAAGGCATAGTCCGAGTATTTGGCCGATATGAGGTCATATAACTTTTTAATACGCGGCGGTGGCAACAATCCGCCCAAATCGGGTGGCGATGGCGTACCACACTTCGAATGCGATGTGGTGCGAAAGATCGTTTCCGTGCCGTTGGACTTGCCATCGCTGTTCAGATAGGGCGCCATGCTGCGATAGAACTGAAAGTCTATCCACTGCAAGTCGTCACGTTCGCACACAGCCGCACCGCTGCCAGAGGGCTGATCATCCGGCAACTGCTGGCTTTCAATGGCCAAAGCGGACTGCATATGTTTGATATTCTTGAGTCTGCGCTTCAACTGTTGCCGCACCTGTTGCCACAAGAGTGACTGGCTCAAACTCGATGAGGTCGACTTCGCTCTTGGTGTTTCCTGCTTACGTTGCACAGTTTCGCCTTTGCTGACGCTGTGCATCAGTTGCGCCGCCTGATTGCATACCGCTGTGGATGCACGTTCTTCCGTTGACTCAGCCAAGATGGACATTGAGTCGACGTGCAATTCCGGGGTATACAAAGGCGGCGTTGATGAAAAAACCGGCCCGGTCATTGTTTGTTGTTCGTATGATGTCTGCGCCTGCATTTGCATCTGTGTCGGTGACTGTGTCAGTAGTTCCGTCGGTGGCTCCGTAGTCATCGTTTGTCCCGTCTGTAAATCCATTGTGCTGGACATCACTGTGCCACAGCTGCTGCTGCTGCTGGATGGCATGCTATACACGGCCGCATGATCCACTGTATGCTGCTGCTGCTGATGCTGCTGCTCCGGCGGCGACGTTGGCTGAAAGATCATTGTCTGCATCGATGTCGGCGGCAGCGTTGCACTGTACAGCGGTGAGTGCAGCAACGTTGTCGTGGGCGACGGCGTCAACGATTGTAGGCCGGATGGCAACGACTGCGGCGACGCCTGATACGTGGTCACGAATGCTGGCAACGTGTTCGTGGGCGAACTCAACAATATGGGCGCCTGCTGTGTGTACACCGGCGTCGTGGTCATACCCGTCGGTGAATTCTGCAAGACAATCGGCTGTGCGAGCACATACTGCAAACGTGCGTGACCGGCCATCTGCTGCACCGGCAATTGCACGGCTGTCAGCGCGGTTGCCGTCGTCGTCGTGTACGTGGGAGCCGTCTGCATGGTCAACGGTGCTCCATAGACGTGCTGCACACTGCACATGGGCATTGCGCTCGACTGCACATACGTGGGTGAGTGACCGCCGTGGGCCATATTGTTCGCTGATGTGAAGATGCCCGGCGGCTCTGTTGTTGTTGTTGCCGTTGTAGTCGGCATGGGCAGCACATTGCTGAGCACATACTGATGCTGCTGCTGATGATGATAATTATAACCTACGGCTGTCGGCTGCTGCTGCTGCTGTTGCTGCTGGTGTTGTGGTGGCAGCTGCTGCTGCTGCTGCTGCTGTTGCTGCTGATGCTGCTGCTGATAGTAGACAGGCTCGTAGTGCACTGGAGCACCGTAGAGGCTGCTATTGTTGGCATGCGTGACACGCATATTGGGACTCTGCGTATACAAATAATTCGAACGGTTAATTGACGATTCGGAGTCGTGCATGCTCATGGCAGCCGATTGTGCCGCCGCAATAGCATTTGGAAAACGACATTGACGACGTCTGCGGCGACGCCTCCGCTATGTTGGGGAATAAGGCACATAAGGAATGGGAATAGGATTTGCAATGATGAAGGAAGAGGTAGGATACTTTTTTTTGTTTTTTTTTTTTTTTTTTTGTTGCTACTTACCGAGGGTCGACTTCTGCGAAACGAATTGTTGCTGGCATTCATAGAGTTTGATGTCGGTGAAGTGTTGGCCTGCATTTGATGTTGTTGCTGCTGCTGCATATAACCGTGTGCATCGTAATTGGGTAAATTTCGTAGCTGCTGCTCCTGATGTTTGTGCTGCTGCTGTTGGTACAATTGTTGCATTTGCTTATGATGCAGTTGGCTGTATTGCTGCTGTTGCTGTTGCAACTGATGCTGCTGTTCAGGCGGCAAATGTTCTTCCGCATATTGCAAATGATAGTATTGTTGCTGCTGCTGCTGTTGCTGCGGCGAGTATGGCGGCAGCTGCTCCTGCTGCAACTGTTGGCGCTGCATGTGTTCATCATATGGATAAAATGGCTGGTGCATTTTTTGCTGCTGCTGCTGCTGCTGATGTTGATTATGCATATCTGTGGCGGCGGTGTCATCTAACAGCGGCACATCCCGCGCATATTCCACAGCACTTAGATCATCTGAGTCTGTGAACTGCAACGCAACATGGGATTGGAAGTCGCGTCTTTCATGCAGTTCACTGTTGTCATTACTGTGCACATTGTTGCCAAATTCGTAATGTGCGCCAGCGTGCATTGGTTCCGAGCAATTTTGCGCAGACCTTAGACTGGCCTCGGCCGTGTTACGATCGAGCGTCATCTGCATGATTTTCGCGGCAATCGGACTTGTCACATAGTCCGACACCTGACAGGGTCCCGCATGCTCGAGTGCTTCAGCATGGCTCAGCAGCGTATCCTCGAAAGTCGGTTGCTTGGCCTGCGCAAAGTCGCGCATAAAGGAGGCATCGATGTCGCTGCTGTGCGCCGGATGCTCCATGGCGGATAAGTCCAGCAGTTCACCGCGCTGCGTGGGCAAGGGCGGAAACTCCAGCAAATCATCGCTATTCGGACTCAATGGCAACTGATTATCGGGGGACGACTGTTGCTGATTCTGCTGCTGCTGCTGCTGCTCCAATTGCTGTTGCTGCTGCTGCTGCTGCTGCTCCCGCTGCTCTCTGAATCTATGCTGTGCAGCGTAGCGACCGCGAAATCGACGTTTACGCAGATAACTCTTCGACTCGGACGTCATCAATTGTCGTTCATCGGTGGCTTGTGATGAGAACGTTTCATTGTGCGAACGTTCCCGCTGCTCACGCTGCTGTTCCTTGTGCATGGGCCAAGATTTCGTCAGTCGTCTGGTATCGTGTTGACGTTCGCTATATGCATCGCTGCTGTTCACAACATTTGTCTGTGTTCGCAGCAGTTCCTGCGGATCGGCGTTTTCCTTTTTCGACGTCTTCACACATCTGGGCTGGCATATGGCCTTCAACTTGAACTGTGTCACCTGCGCGTACGTTTTGTGCAGTGTGTTCGGCGACAAACCCGGCGATGGCGGTAACACTGGCGACGAAGCCGACGACGCTGGCAAATTCGATGCCGATGTAGGCAACACTTTGGTCTCCATCATATGCGCTGCCTGTGGCAATGTCGCTTTCGTCTCCTTGGCTCGACGCTGCCAGCCGACATTTCGGCTGCTCCGACTGCTGCTGCTGGGCAGCATTGGCACTTCGGGCAATTCATTGCGGCCCAAGGTCATCGCCATTTCACTGCTGCACTGTAATTTGGTATTCATGCGCGGTAATCTCTCCGAGATGTCGCTACTCGGTGTGCGGGAATTGATGCTGTCATGCCAATGCACAGACTGTGGCTTCAGTGCGGAGCCGGAGCTGGTGGAACTGGTCGAGTCGGGTTTGCATGTACTATACGTGCCGCGCTTCGGCAGTTGTGATTGCGACTTGCACAGCTTTGCTGTTACTTTTGTGCTGCTGCTTGGCAGCACATTGTTGCTGCTGCTGTTGTTGTTGTTGTTGTTGTTGTGGTAGTTGATCCTATATTTACCACTGCTGCCGTATTGCTGCTGATTGCATGTTGTTCTATTGTAAATATTGCTGTTGTTATTGCCGCCGTTGTTGTTGTTGTTGTTGTTGTTCTGGCTGCTGCCATTGCTATTGTTAAAACTATTTCTGCGATTATTTGTATTGCTCTTGTTGTTGAGGTTGTTCATGTTGTTGTTGTTGTTGTTGCTGCTGCTGCTACTGCTGCATCTGTCATTGAAACTATTGCGACGATTTTGCTTTCGTATGATGCAACTGCCGCTGGTGCTGCCCTGATTATTGAAGCTGATGCTGCTGTTATTGCTGCTGCTGCTACGATTTTTCATTTTACTAATATTGCTGTTGCTGCAGCTTTGGCTATTGCTATTGTTATTGCTATTGCTATGACTATGGCTATGGCTATGATGGCTACTTCTCGTGCTGCTATTGTGTTGGCTATTATTGCTAAAAATACGCTTGCCTACAATATCGAAAGTATTTGCAGCAGTTGATGCTGTCGCTGCCGCATTACTGCCATCTTTACTCTTGCCCAACTTTCTATTGCTGCCACACAACGGCTCAGCACTGCTGCACGGCACCTTGCGTTTCCTCAGTGTGCTCTTGTTCGATGCTTCACCCACCGTTGGAAAGTCCAAATTGTCCAGTTGATAGGCACGTAACTCCTTGCCCTTCGGCGGCTGCCAACGCATGCGCAGCAGCCCTGTCGTTTCATTTGATTCCTCCGGTTTGTGTGCGGCATCGCTAGCACTGGAACTAAGCGGCTTAGCTCTGGTCGCTGTTTGACTAAAATGTGTGCCGCCTCCTCTTGGCGTTTTAGGCTGTATGCCCATGGCCATATCGAGACTTAAGCTTTTGTTATTGTTGTAGCATTTTGTGCTGCTCGTTGATGTTGACAATTTACATGGTGATGGTGGGGTTGGTGTTGTCGTTGCTGTTGTTGTTGCTATTGTCGCTGTTGTTGTTGTTGTTGTCTTAGCTATGGTTGCTGCTGCACTCGCTGGCACAGCAGCAACTGCCGGTGCTGCCGGCGTCAGAGACATGGCATTAACTAGATCACCATATACTACAGCTTCAGCCCAAGAGAATTTCGCAGAAGTTGTTGATGTTGTTGCGCTTGTTGTTGTTGTTGTTGATTCTGTTGATGTTATCGTCGTCGTCGTCGTCGTCGCTTGTACCGTTTCGCGGTAACTTTTAAAAACGTCCTCCAATTCCTCACTGCTTAATGTAGCGAAATTATTCAGGTTCTGATTGCGTTTACCTTTCTTCCTGTTATTAGTAATGGATTTTGCAGCGTTTATTGTTTTATTAGATTCCATGCCTCGAAGAGGGAAGAACAAAAAGTCGAATTAAAATTTATGCAACCGGTAATTGAATACCGGCCACCCAGTTTTAATTCGCAGTCGTACTTATGTGCTTTATATTTTATGTATATATATTTTTTGTATATATATATATATATATCAGTTATATGTTATGCAATACAACCGTTAATGAGATCGCGACGTAAGGCGTGCAGCGAATGACGATACGGCGGTACGGCGTTACGATGTGTGATGCGTGCGTAAGTGTATAAAGAAATAAATGCGTTGTCGTTAGTACGAATTTTAAAAAAACGGCCTCCAAAAATAATTACGAAAAAATAAATGACAAAAAACTGTGTGAACGCTGACTACGCTTTGTCAATTAATTATGAAAAACCTACCCGGCAAATGAACAGGAATCGCACGGAAAACTTGATTTAAAATTCTTGGAGTTTCAACACTAGACGCTGGCAGCACATGCAGTAGGCGACTGTTCTCCGTTACACGCAGTTTTTGATATTCACACATGGGCCGGGAACAATTTGTGCAGAGTGGCGCTGGAAGCAGCATGAAACGCATGTCTAATATTAGTAATGACCGAAAAGTAATTACCGAGTGCCATATGCAGTTATTGTAATGCAATATAGCTAAGAGTATATACATATGTAGTAGTTTATATAAGCATTCCATACCATTTGTGCACTCGCGTTGTATGACGTTGCGTATGCAACCGCTGCCGCAATACCAAATCGATTGTATCCTAAAAGCAAAGAGCGTGTAAAAAAAAAAAAAACAAAAAAGGAACATCAATAAATTTTTTTGTGTAAATGTGCATCCGCGTATAGCGAAATCACTTATGTGAGAATAAAAGCTGACAGTGAGCTGCTGGCTCAACGCCAATAAAGTGCCAACTGTGCACAGGCGCACAAAATATGTCTATTTAAGTGAAATTGCTTCACAAGCTTCACTTAACTGTTTTAGCAAGTTTGCGTTGAACTTAGAAATATTGTGAATTAAAATTTAATCGTTGATATATATATATATATATATAATATAACATACATATATATATTTTTTTTTGCTTAGCTCTGATTTAATTTGACTTGTCACAGATCTAACAAACATTTAAATTTTTTTAAATTGGTTAAAAAAAAAGTAAGAATTTGTTGGCGACAACTCACACAAACGGCTCCGGCGTTGTATATGCTGATAGAATACCCGTAACAATAGATAATCCTTTGCGGTAGAGCTGCGCCGACGGCTCGTACTTTAAATCTTGCTGCTGCGGCAAGCCAATGAAACGATCATGTATATGCAGCTGCGCAATATCAATTGCACTTAATTCTGACTTCTGCTGCTTAATCCAGTCGCGTACAATGCTGTAAACGCAATACTTGACGGCTTCCTTAAAATTTAACGGTTCTTCGACCGCCAAATGCAACAGTTCGTTGCTGAATGCCAATAAATTACCGTACTGAAAATCCAAATGTACTATGACCGCTGCTAATGCGTCTTCTGGTTTTTTTGAGCGTTGATAGGTACGCACGTATTTTTCCGCTGCGCCCTCAACTATTTTTAATAAATGTGATTTGCTCAAAAAAGCAGCGACCAATTTCTGTTCGCGCAATCTTACATGCGCAATTTCGTCAAGAAACAAGAAAAGAAACAAGCACAAAAGAAATAAGAAAAATTAACCAAATACAACAACAAAACGAGGAAGGAAGTGTGTAGTAAATAAAAAAAAAAATGAAACGGCGCGCAATGTTATTAACACTCACTCAATTTGTTTGCTGTTCTTTTCACCAATTTCGGTATTTCTTTCTCCAATCCCATTAAACATTGTTCGCCCAAAATAATAATTTAAAAAACGCTTAATAGAAAATCCAAATTATTAAAATATATTTTTCACAACTGACACACTCTCCTGTTTCAGATGGGAATTGAATTCTTTTAAATTTGATTTTGATTTTCAATATTTCAATGCACAGAGTGACCGAATTTTCAATTGGCAAAAACTACTAAATCAACATAACACCCAAATAAGCTATGTATCGTGGTTTATAGTGAACAATTTTTGTTCTATGCATACGAAACCTAATAAGACAGCCTGTTAACTATAAGAAATCCAATTTTCTTTGTTGAACATCTAAACTGCACGCTAAAAATTCTTTCTGAAAATACCGTAGCATAAATAATTGCTGGAATGGTTACCTCATTTGGGGTTGTCAATTACCGCGAGACGTCTAGACTTTGGCAACACTACTACTCAAAGAGCCATGTGAAGAGTAAAGGCAATATATTAAACCGTTGGAATCATAGCTGTACATTCATTTTAGCGCACAAGTGAATTCTTTATTTTCCCCGTCCTCAAAAGCTCTTTTCACCGCTTTGTTTACCTTGTTGGATGTGCGAAATAAATACCAACCGTCTCATATACTTAATACATACATTATAATTTATTTGTAACTACACTAAACTATTATAAACTTGATCGTATTTGTAAAAAAAAAACTGCATCCACTTATTTAATTTGTTTGTTTGATTTTCTTTTGAATGTTTTTTTATTTATCGTTAAATACACACACACAAAAATGAATGTGCAGAAAATATGTTTTTAACGGTTGGACTTGGCAACACGTTCCAATTCGTCCTTCTTCTTGATGGCATACGAGTTGGATGAACCCTGAAAAAATACAATTGAAAATATTACAGAAAATAATTTTAAAAAAATAAAAACAAACAACAATCACTAAATAGCATCAACTGTGGTTTTACGTTTCTCGAGTGAAGTAGCAAATATTGTACCAAAACACTAGGATATATAGAACCGATATTTACTCTTGACCAAAAGCGAGACTATCACAACTAGCCATGAAAGGCGATATTGCGCAGCATTAGACTGGTCAATCGAATTTATTATATTAGAAAGTAAAAATTGTAGCACTACGTTTCCAAATGCCGCGCGCTGAATACGCGCACATGCGGCATTAGATAATAGTTCACATTCTCGAGAAGAGTTTGTTCTTGTCTACAAGCGAGCCAACGCCTTTTGATAGTACATTGCGTTGCATTAGAGTAGACCAACAAAGCCGGCTTTATTATGAATGTGTTAATGAGATGGCAACTCACCTTTGCAGCATTGATGAGCTCATCAGCCAAACACTCAGCAATAGTCTTGATGTTTCTGAAGGCAGCTTCACGTGCACCAGTGCAAAGCAACCAAATAGCCTGTTGAAGAAAAACATGCGTTATAATTTTTCGAATTCAATAATGTTCAGCACAAAATGCAACACATAGCAACATAAAATCACACGAATAATAGCAATCAAAAGCTAACTTTTGGTAGCCTTTTTCTTCTTATTTGGCTTTTTATCGCTTTCTTTCATACGCCTAATGGTTAAATTTCATTTCGACGCTACGGATATCAAAAGCTTTTTATTCTTGACAGGATTTATAAGCCCATGACACTAGAACGTTCATTGGGTTTTTGCAAACCTGGCTGTGTGCATTTTGTTTTGGCGTATAGCTCCAAACTTACTTGGTTGACACGTCGCAGGGGTGACACATCGACAGCCTGACGACGAACAGTACCGGCACGACCGATACGTGTGGAGTCTTCACGTGGGCCAGAGTTGATTATAGCGCTAACGAGAATCTGAAAAAAAAAAAATTTAAAGCATGCCATTACTACAGTGTACTAAAATAAAAAATTACAGAATTTAAATTCAAGTCGATGTTGTTTTAAGTTCCAAGAGTATCGGAAGTGGTTCTTAAATCTTCAAACACTAGGATATTAAAACAATTTATCTTAGTCCTTTTTAAAGCAGCTAACACAGTTAAGTATACTTTTTGCGTTGCTTTGAGGAGGACTGAAGCTAATATCGTATTTTAATGACTTCATACATGTGTAGTTTTAAGTTCCAGGAGTAACAGAAGTGAGCTTTTTTAGCGTCTTCATGCACTAGGATATTAAAACGCATTCATTTTAGTCCAAAAGTAAGATGCCAACACACTATCTAAAGCAAGTCGTGTTGCATTGAGGTGGACTGAATTTATGCAGATATAGTTTATAATAAATTTTGTCGTTTTAAGTTCCAAGAGTATAGGAAGTAAATGCGTTATCGCGCTTCAAACACTAGGATATTAAAACGTCCTTTAGTCTGCGTGCACATTCTACCTGACCATTGGGTATTGGTTTTCCCCTACAGCAGTTTAGCATGTCACACTTTTTGATATTTAATGCTTAAACATACAATTCTCTTACCTGTAGTGGATTTTCACCAGTCAACAAGTGAATGATCTCAAACGAATGCTTGACGATGCGGCAGGCCATCAACTTTTTGCCATTGTTGCGACCCTTCATCATCAGTGAGCACGTCAGACGCTCAACAATTGGACATTGTGCCTTGCGGAAACGTTTGGCAGCATAACGACCCGCTGAATGTGGCAGATAGCGAGCGAACTTTTCCTTAACGGAAATGTAATCCTGCAGCGATATATCATTCACAGTCACATCGTCACAAGACCAACGGCCGAACAATTTAATTTCAGGCAATTCAGTGGTGGCGACAACATTTGTCTCCAGCACAGTTTCGGCGCTTTCGGTCTCCAATGGAGCCTGCTCCTCAAAATTCTCAACAACGTTTTCAGCTACCTCAGCCATGCTATAACAAAAAAAATAAATCAATCGTTAAAACGGATCTCACTATTATAGCTTGGGTTATATTCATAATCGCGGAGCCAGTATTAGGTTTGGTTTTTGTTGATATTAACTTTATTAAGGTTCATATCTTTGAGCCGATAGCCTTAAGAGGAATAGTTTAACATGGTGTTTTATGTCGTCCATTTGAATACCACAGAACCGTAGATTTCAATAGCTGCAGTTTTAGTTTTGGACTTATTAGTACGCACGTGCGTTGACGGCAAAGTATTATTCCGGCGCTTCTCACAACTTCGACACACAACAAATTGAAAGATGTCGTTTTTAACCCTACATATTTTGACTATATATTTACAATCGTTTTACAAATGAAAACTTAACAATTCCGCTATAAAACGATTGCGCACGTTGACGAGCAATTGGTGAGATTGCTTTAAGTAAAATCAAGCGCGTCAAAACAATTTTTACAAACTATTTTCTTACTTTTTTCACAGAAGAAATCTTCTACGATGCGAGCAGTAATGGCGTTCGCCAGAAAAAGAACACGTTGCAGCCAACTTCACACTTAAAACAGATGACATATGAACCGGAAAAGCAGTCACAGTGTGACTGGAAATCCCATGCAACCCTGCGATGTGATGTGCACACTGCCCAGTGTTGTTAAACCCTGAAAAAGCATTTCTTTGTCGGTCAGACGGGCAAAAAAAAATCGCACATCTCCAAACCCAAATCATTTATAATTTATTTAACTATAATTTACATTTTGCGAGAAGTTTAAGTTACTGTTTTTTTATTTGATTACATTTTAATTTTTTTTTTGAGTGCGCACATTTACGTGCTAGTGCTAGCAGTGTGAGCGAAAATGTCGAAAAATAAAATAAACACTGCAGCAAGTGCGGAAACAAATCTAATTGAAGTGAAATCAAAGGTAAGCAGATCCAAAAAAAGTAAATCAAATTTATTCAATGAAAATATTACCTGTTAAGTGCTTATCTTTAACGTTATACCTGCCGTTGTATCATGTTAGTTCAAACGATATCTACACAATAAGCCAATAGTTAGCCCACTTCCTACTAAGCTTGTGCAATTAAGGGCAAAAGCGTAGCTTTAACAAAGCGACTTTCAACCGCAGTGATTCATGCACAGAGCTTATATTGAACGCGCCGTAGTGGGAGTTGTCAGGCATTGGGTGTGCCGCCCCAGCTATTTGTAGCAAGCTAGCAAGATTTCAGTGTTAATCGCAAGCATGTTTATCTGCACTCCTCAGGTGCGTAGATATCAACAGGCGGCTGCTAAGAATGACCGCAACAGCATAACATTGCTTGGGGGCGGCTTAACTGTAACATTTTTTTTCTTGTGCTCATCGGTATTATCTAAAGTAGCACGGGCGTCGTTTAATTAAGAAGATAACATATGTAGAACGGTGTGATTGCCAAATAAATAAATATGAGAATTTTAAATATATTTGATAACAAAAATCGACGTAATAGCAGTATGTTGCATACAACTCGGATGCTATGACTGTGACTAATTGACTAATCGTTTATTTTAGTTCTGCTTATGTGCCAGCTCGAATACATTTTCTCACTTTAATTGCAGTTCGATGCCGAATTCCGACGCTGGAGCTTTAAGCGACATCAGCCCGAACAGAGTTTTGAGAAGTTCGCGGCGCTCATTGAACAACTGCACAAACTGACTAATATACAATTTTTAATACTTTACATCGATCCGCGCGACAACGATCTGCTGCCCATCAACAATGATGACAACTTTGGACGTGCGCTTAAGACAGCGCGACCGTTGTTGCGCATCATTGTGCAGCGCAAAGGTGCGTACAGTAAAGCTAACTTTTCATGTAGTTTGCTTTTATTTTTGTTTGTTTAAATATGCATTTAATTTCTGTATTTCTGCTAACCTAGACGACATGATTGAGAATTCTGGCTTTGGCACAATGAAGCCACGCATAAACATAATCAGCAGTATTCTCGGACAAACGCCGGTTAAGCCAAAAGCGCCATCGATTTCGATACCACACGACTTTCGACAGGTGTCGGCCATTATCGATGTGGACATTGTGCCAGAGACACATCGACGTGTACGCCTGCTAAAGCATGGCAGCGACAAACCACTCGGATTTTACATTCGCGATGGCACATCGGTGCGCGTAACGGCCAACGGCCTGGAGAAGCAGCCGGGCATCTTTATATCTCGACTAGTGCCCGGTGGCTTAGCGGAGAGCACCGGTTTGCTTGCAGTCAACGATGAAGTTATTGAAGTGAATGGCATCGAAGTGGCTGGCAAAACACTTGATCAGGTGCTCACGGACATATTAAACATTATTTATAATTATGTTGGCTTATGAATGTTTTAACTACGTATATTTCCAGGTCACAGACATGATGGTCGCAAATAGTTCGAATTTGATAATCACTGTTAAGCCAGCGAATCAACGTACGCTCACATCGCCACGTCGGGGTTCATTCTCGCGGACTAGTCAGGTGTCAAGCGAGGTGTCGAATCATACAAACACATCCGATGAGATCGAACAGGATGATCAGGATGATATCGTCGATTTAACGGGCGTAACGCTCGATGAGCCGTCGAGCAATGTCAATGGCAATAATGCCGGTGCGGCGGTTAATCAAAATCATCATCATCACCAGCAGGCAGCATCGAATGCTTCAACAGTCATGGCCAGCGATGCCAAAGATGGTGTACTGCACCTATAAGTAAATACGAATAACACAACACATACAGCCAGCAAGTGCGCGACTAGCTAGCACATAAATCGACATATATTTTTACACACACACACACAAACGGCCACGCCTACAAAGAAAAGAAAATTGAAAAAAAAAATGCGCAAATTAAAAAACGTACATTGAAACGTGATTAGACAAAATCATAGTTGTGCAGTTAAGCTGAAAAGGAAAAATAAGCAATTTTTGTGTAGTTTGTTAGGGTTTTAATATGTTTTATATACACTTATTTTCTTATTTATTTTATTTTATTTTTTTTTTTTATATATTTCAAAACATTTACGCGTACGCATTGTTTTTTTATAGACTTATTTATTAATATTTTATGCATGCGCGTGTGTTTTTATGAATGTTGCTTTTAAATATTGTTTTTTATTTTATAATATTTCTTAATTTTTTTCTTTTTAATATGTGTGTGCGTCATTTTTTGTTTTTATTTTTACATTTGAAAAACAAACAAAAATTGAATGATTCAAGTCTTTTTTTCCAACGCTGAAAAACATTCAAAGAGAAACAGCGAACAACAACATTCCTAAATTATTCTTCATTTTTTTGTATTGTATTCAAAAAAGACAACTACATAATCTTAAGTAAAAAAAGATTTAAAAAATAATTACACGCATTGTCAACAGCATATTGAAATAGAAGAGAAGGAGACAGCAAGCGTTACGTTACGCAAGTGCGCAAGAATAGTAATAACATATAAATATATATATATATATAAGATTCATCACGTGCATACATTATATATGTAGAATAAAATAAATAACAGCATACACATAGTTATATACATACGTATATATACAGGCGCATACATTATGTACGTACATACCATACCATGTATTTTTGTTTTACATTTTAATTTTTATTTTTTTTTCACATAACTGCATACTTTACATTTTTGTATATGCAAGCATACAAAGACCAACTCACACACACAGACACAACAAAGCAACCCACGCATTCCATTTACATACACACACATTAACACATATGTTGTAGACATTTTTTTATATATATTTCCTTTCTTTAATTGTGCGTAAACCCTTTTTTGTTCTTAAGTTAGTTTGCTATCCAAGTGTTTGCAAGTAATACGCAAATATATTGCATATATTCAAATATATGCCTACGTATATCAAATATAGTTAATCTATAAAGAGAAACACCGTTAGCGCCTTCAAGCAATGCAATTTTGCAAAATAATGAAAGTTAACATATTTTTAGTCGCGTGGCCATAAAACACGCAAAATAAGAAAGAAACACAGATTAAAATCTCTAGCAAAATTTATAAAAAACAATATACAAAAAATTAAAAAAAAAAAAAAGAAACCCCGCTTTTACAATTACATAAAATGCATGAACAGAAAGCGAGAACAAATATCATTTTAGAACAACATACAAACATTTATACAAAACACAAATTAAAATAAAACAAAAAAAAAACATGTTTATACATATATAAAAAAATAATAATAATAAAAAAAAAAAAAACTTATAATAAAAATAATTATAAATATAAATAATATTAATTGTATGCTAAAAATAAATTTAAGAAAAATTGCATGTGTTTTTTGTTAAGAATTTTCTCTTGACAGCATACCCAGCATGTTGCCAGCTAAGAACAAACGCCAGGCTAAAGGCAAGTTGGCCAATGAAAACTATATACCCATGCAAGCCGATATTAATGGAGTCAACAATGGCGTGTCGATTTGTATTCCAAAAGGCATGTGTGCAGACTAGAATGGCGTGACAACAGCACCTTTAATGATTTACGAAACTTCTTAAGTGAAAAATGCGGAGGTCACCAACAACTCACTATAGAAACTTAAGCATCACGCCCACACACAGTGAAGGCCATGAGCAACAGCGAGTAGGCCGAACTTCGCTGACATGGCGAACATGTGCAGGCGTGACAACTGATGTTGATAAGCAATCAGCATTGACGCATTGACAACCAGCCAGGCCGCCTGTCCAGCTTGTGTACATATGCGAGGGACCTAGCCAGGCATCGTGCACTAGACAACGCGCAGGCATGAAGACAAGGACCACATACAAGGCGCTCAAGCTGACTTTGTGCGAGTACTTTCAGAAGACCAGTCTCAATGGCTTCCGGTTGCTGTACTATTTGCGGCGGCGCAAGTCTCAACGGTAAGACATGGATAGCATATGCCAGCACATGCACAACAGTTAACCCGGTGTCAGTGTTTTCTGGTTGGTATTCATAGTCGTGACCATTGCGCTTGCTCTGCATGTCGTCATCGTTGTAATGATCGATTTCGCGACATATCCGATTGTTACTACGACCGGCGCACGTGGCGTGGACATAATGCAAGTGCCATTTCCGGCGATAGCCGTGTGTAGCGGCAACAGGTTTAGTCGGCGTGCCATGGAGCAGTATGCGCAGCAACTGTCCATGTCGGATCAACAGAATCGCACAACAAACTATTGGCACGTGCGGCTGAATAAAATGCTGCCGGGCTACTACTCACCCGATGCGGTTAACTCCGTTGCTGCGTTTCGCTTGCAGAAGGAATTGATGCAGCTGGATGCGGACGAGCGCACATGGCAGTCATATAAATTGCTGGGCATGCTGGCGCCAAGCTGCAAAGATACCAGTCAATTGCTGCGCTGTCGCCTGTTGGGCAAGGAGCGGACGTGCAGCGAAATATTCGAGCTGGTGGGCACGGCCGATGGCTATTGTTGCATATACAATTATGATACCAGCAATCGACGGCACAATACGCAATTGCTGGAGGAACGGCAAGACTTCATTGGCGATTCCACCATGGGCCTAACGCTGTTGCTGAACACGAGCGCACTCGATGGCTGGAATGGCGAAGGCCTTGGGGGCATTGGATATGACATATGCATATTCGCGGCGCACATGTACCCGGATCGGTACACTGGCGCAGTACGTGTGCTGCGCGTTTCGCCCGGCGATATGGTCAATGTGGAGTTGCGTGCTACTGCACAGGTAGGTTCTCCGAAGCTCCGCAGCTACTCCACGGATCAGCGTCATTGCTATTTCAGTGATGATGATGCCTTGGCCAAGGTCAACAATGATGCAACGTTTGTCGGCTATAGTCAGGCGACTTGCCTGACGCGTTGTCGTTTGCGCAGCATGGTCACGCTTTGCAGCTGTCTGCCGCACTACGCCATTAATGCCACGTTTGCGAATGTAAATGTGCCGTGCTGCACACTTGCGGATATGGCTTGCTTACAGCGTTATGAAGGTTAGTAAGTCTGCGATAGCTAGCATGTCATCAACCAATCATAATCAATTGTTGTTGCCTGTGTGTAGTTACTTGGCACACGTTGCGCCCATTTCCATTAGAGGACATGGAGTCACCCGCGATGCCAAGGGATGCTTTGGACTGCTCACATTGCTTGCCCGCGTGCAGTTTCATACGCTATGATTACGTAAAACGTACGGCTATTCTGGCCGATATGCAGCATCATAAACAAATCAAATCATTGTTGTGAGTACAGATCGAAAATCGACCTATACCATGCAGTCTTAGCTGATCTACTTCACAGTAATGGGCGCATTCTGGTGCCAGGCGTCAATGCAACGAATTTCAGCTTAGTCAATATATATTTTCGCAAGCAGCAGGTGCACGAATTCCAAAAGCATGTGCTCTTTAATTGGTATGAGATATTGTGTAAGTGAGATTGCCTAAATTGTACTTTCTATTATTTATATAATTATGAGAAATTGTTTGATCAAAAAGCAAACATTGGCGGTGTCCTTAGCATCTGCATGGGCTGCTCCATCATCAGCGGTTTCGAGTTGATCTATTTTGGCGTTTATCGCTTCGCCTGCCAATTGCTTAGACAGCGATAACGGAACGAAAACTGAAGCGCGAAAATGAGTTACAAGTATTTATTTATTAAAGTTGTATATGTATGGCTTAGTTGAGACATAGAAAAAACTTAATCTATTAGAATTTGTGTTGACTTTTCGTTTGGAAAGAGCCGGATTTAAAAATTCGCCACAATTTCGAGCTAAGACGATGACGATGAGGACGGTAGCATTGTTCGTTCATTTTTTTCAATTGTTGTCCAAATTACCTGCGCTGTCGGTCGATCTTCGCTGAGGTCGTTTGTGCAACAATAAAACATCTCTACAATGCTATTATAATCGTCGGTTAGTTCAAATGCCTGCGGCAATGGGGGACGTGTACCAACGGCTGGATCCACATCTCTAAGTACAGGATCATCGTCATCATCAGCAGCGATGTTTTCGTCGTTTTCAACAGATGTCGCGGCATTGCTGTCATTAGCATCTGCTTTGTATGTCTTCTTCGCACCCGTTGGTGTTTGTGGCTCTGGTGCACTCTCATTTAAATCTTTTTCCGTTTCAAAATTTTTGAGCACCGTTTCAACAACCTGTTGGTTACCGTTTTCCAATTCAAGCATGTGCGGCGGCACTAAGGCCAATGTTTCATAGATCACCAAGCCTAAGCTGAATATGTCCACTTTGCTATCAATAATCTCAAGTTCATCAACGATCTCTGGCGCCCACCATAGATAAGTGCCTGTGAGAATATATATCATTTATGTTTATTAAATGGAAAGTCACTTACTAATATTGACTGTACCTACCGACATATTTCAGGTTTGGGTGTTCATGCTGATTTACCTCACCATTCTCGTCTAGCGGCAAAGAGACTCCGAAATCGCATAGTTTGCAAATCTCGAATTCTCCTTTGACGAGTACATTAAATGATTTGATGTCGCCATGCAGCAATTTTGCGACTGTATGCAAATAATCAAGACCCTTAGCAACGTCGCAGATCATCCTCAGGCACTGCTTTGCCGGCAGAGGTCCGAGACTCTCATCGTGGCGCTCCTCAAGAATTGAGCCAAGCGAAGTGCTGCAGCACTCGAGTGCAAGCGTATCAGCGCCATTTGTTGACTTTACAATGCCGCGAAAGCCAACAATGTTTGGATGTTTAAGTTCCCTGTGTTCATTGCGTTACATATTTACATGCACGATCCTTTATTTAGACTCTCTTCTTGTGTAATATAGTTTTTACACTTACCGCAAAATGTTTGCCTCAATTAATATGCGCTGATTAAAAACCGCGTCATTCTTAGACTTGCGTGCACGCTCTGTAACACGCTTAACGGCCCATGGTGAGCGTATCTCACCGAATTTCGATGGCCGATCCAAACGATAGACACTTACTCCGGTACCATGTCCTAGCGTTCGTAGAAACGGTGAAGCTGGTACTTTCAATGGCGTGCTAATATGCTCTAAATTCTCCAAGTGCATACTGCGCAAAATACGACGTGGTGTCTGCATTTTAAGTTTATATTTTCGTCCGTCTAACTACAAATTACACGCGAAATCAAGCCAATAATCAAAGTCCTAAAACGACGCAGATAAACTGTGTAGACGCAATTTCAAAAGTGAAACACTTTCTGTAGTGTGCGAAAATGTTGATGGATCGATGCATGGCTCAGTTGGCAGCACTGTATTATTAAGCCGTGGTTTTGCATGACACTGTATTGTCATGATATATAATTAACAAATGGTAAGAAATTCTGTCAAATATTTGAAAACTTCACCATAAGGAAAAGGTTCATGCTAATATGTGATTTTTCCTATGGTAAGAGGATAAAAAATGACAATCATAGGGGCATATGTTTAATGTTTACTAACATTGAAAACTGCGCGCTTGCCTAATTCGTACGTTATTGAAGACTGCCAACTTTTGATTATTTAAATAATTTGCTGTTTCAATTGACAAATGACATAAACGGAAATTATTAACTCTGTTTGTATAGCTAATCTTATAAAATTACAAGTCTCAAAGTTGAAAATCAATTTGCATAAAATGTTTATTAAAAACGTTTCTCTTTTTTTTTTCTTTATGCCATGGCAATAAAATAATGTACATTTATGTGTGTTTTGCGTGTCAGTGTACAGTTTACAATTATAGCGTTTACAAACGCTTCTTTTGGTTAAGTGTATAACAAATAGAGTTGTCTTAATTCTTAAATTTTTTTTTTATTTTTTTTTTTTCTCATGTACATATATATAAATACATACTTTTAAAAAACAAATGCATAACATTTAACAGACATAGACATTACAGCAATTAAATTTTTATTGTATTTAAAAACTAAGTTCTTTTATGCTTCCTTTTCTTTTCAGTTGTTTTTCATTTTTTTTCTCTTTTTGTTTAGGAGTTAGTATAAGTTTAATTTCATGTCAACTTTTGAGTCTGTGCTTAGTCAGATTTTTTATTTTGTTTTGTTTTGTTGCCTTTGCTGTTTGCGCCAATACACGCACACAACGTAACAACACGAGTAACACTGTACCGTAAAAGTTATATTTTGTATGTATATTTTTATTAGCTAATATTTAATTTGTTTGCTTAAAAAATAAATTTTAGTTTGTAGTTGGTAACAGTCTTTTACATTATATTTCCTAATAATTGTGTGTGTATATACATATATATATATAAAGTTATACATACATATATATAAAACTACATTCACTAGTTTAGTACATACAAAAAGGTTTTTTCATATTTGTGTTTTTGTGTGTTTAACTAATTAACAAAAAAAAAAAAAAAAAAAAAAACATTTAGTGTATATATAAAAATGTATGTATGTATGTATATTTCTACTAAATAATTAACGTTAACTGCGCCTACAACTAAAAACAAAAAAGCAGGAAATTACAAACAAGAAATTGTTTTTAACAAAGTCGGTTGCAGTTTGCCATTTAAAACATTTGCTGAAACCTAGTTTAGGTATGCTCACTCTTCGTTTTTGTTTTTCTTACTTTTGTTTACTTTTCTTTTCAATTGTTTTCTTGTGTATATATTTCATCTTTTGTTTTTTTAATAATTTTGTTTTATTTTATTGTGCAATTTTTCGCTAATTTCTAAAATTTTGTTTGAGCTTTCTTTTTTTATATATTTTTTGTTTTTTTTTTGTTTTTGTTTTGTTTGTTTGTTTATTTAGACGACGACTATCACATTTCAAACGAAAAAAAAATCCACAAAAGCAAAACTAAAATTTGCTGTCATCGGCAGAACGTGTAATTTATCTCGGACGCAATTCGCCCGGCGCCGTTTCGGACTTCGTTGTATTGGCTTTGTTTTGTATTTGCACCTCGTATTCACTCTTGATGTTCACAAAAAGCTCGCTCTGCTTCTGATGCTCCTCCTGTTGCACACACGCACCATGTTAAATTGCAGACGATAAAGAATTTTTTGAGTTACATTAAAAACGCTTACGGTTAAGATTACACTTACCATTAACTCATCGATACGTTGACTCGTGTTTGGCACCTCGAATTTGTTGCCCTGATCACGTAGCTCGATGGCTGCGTTTAACTGTTGATTTAATGTGCGTCCAATTTGATCCAGCGAACTGGTCAAGACTTGCTCAATTTCTGTAATACAAAAAAAAAAAAATACATGATATACATACATTATTGAATATGCTATATTAGAATTAGGATGGCACTTGATTTTCTATATATAAAATATAAATTCCAGCAGACCTAGTCAGTTTGCAATAAAATGTCCTCGTCTAAGAGACAATGTAATCAGTGCCAAATTGGCAATATGTGATGCAATGCTTATTGGCAGCGTAGAATATTTAACTGTGATGCTTTTTTTTTTTTTTTATCTGTATTATAATTATTTCGCTCACCTGTACTCTTGAGCCGCCTCTTGGGCAGCTTGACATCGTCATTGCCCGCTGATTCGATATTGCTGCGCTTAAGTACCGTCGTGGCAGCCGTTTCTGGTGTCAATGGACTCTGACAATAGTCGCAGTCACCGCCGTGCTTCGATGTATGGCATGTGCAACCCTCCGGCATTGTTGATTTCGCTGCACCGACATCGGCATCGGCATCAGTATCCGCATCGGCAACGGCACCAGCAGGGCTTGCTGTTGGCGATTTTAGTGGCTGCTGTTGATGCTGTATGCCGCGCAAGTGTTTGGCTGCCGTGACATTAACAACGCTGACACTTTTCGAAATTGACGAACGCACCGAAGAGGCCTCCGGCGGCACAAGCGCCAGTGGTGGCGTCTTCGAGCTGCCAACAGCGTACGATGTGACAGCGGACATACGTGCATTAGCCATGCTGCTCAGATGCAGTCGATGCTGTACGGAGTGTTGACCTTGATGATGAGAATGATGTGGCTGCTGTTGCTGCTGCTGTTGATGCTGATGATGATGCTGTGCACGTTGCGGTTGAATATTTTGTTGGCCGCAGAAGCGAACCTCGAGTGGTTGATTTTCCACGCTGCTAGCATCATCTTCAATTTTATCGCCAGCGGCCTCATTGCCGAAATCATCATCGTCATCGTCAAAAGTTTCGTCAGTGTCGTCATCAGAGTCTTCCTGTTTCTGTAGATTCTGTATGAGGCGTAGCACGGCCTCTTCCAGCTGTTGTGGGTTCTCCGAAGCGGGCACATCAACTGTCGACTGTGGTATTTTTCTATTAATGATAACCGAGAATTTTCGCTTCATATCCTGCACACGGCGTTGTCCCTCCTCCTGGTCGAGCAGCGTATTGACGCAAACAAACGAATGCACTTCATTTGTTTCCTTATCGATCTCAAGATAGCCCTTCGACTGCAGATAGATAATATTACCGTTGCGTGTGAAAAGTCGATAGGTGGACTCGCCATAGGAACTGTTGCAATCGTACACTATTCGGTTGTCAAATAGAAAAGTTGGCAAGACATTAACAAAACGTACACGCCACATAACGTTGCTCAAAAAAACTGGCTACTTACTCTGCCGTAGTGCGACAATAACCCAGCGCACATCATCGTTGTGCATGAATGTGAATGGACTCAGGTTGCGTACCTCGTCGGTCATGTAGCCGGCGACAAGACCGATGCGTTGATCACAATCAATGATGCGACCATCGATGAGATGCCGAGTTTTGTACTCCAGCGAATTAGCATCGTGTAGACGATTTAAGATCTTTGGTGGACGTATGATTCGCGCGCATGCAGTGAGCACCTGCAGGAAGGTAAAAAAGAGCAGAAAATGCCATATGTACATAGAATATAACAGGCAGCAATTGGGATTGGGGTTGATAGGGAAAAAGTTTGCTTACGATATCATTGCCGCTAATGGTATGTAGCGGTATGGCATCATCCCGTCCACGTGTGCGTCGTATTAGCTGCAGACTCGATGATGTGAATGTACCCGATTTAATTCCGCGCGGCGCCTCATCACTGCGCCGAAAGCAACCGTCAATTTTGACAACCTCATAGGCCGTCGGTTCCGAGCGTGGTCCAGCACGTGCCAGGCTAATATCAAAAAAAAAAAAAATTATTGCGAATAAAACAATCGAATTGAAATGCATATTATAAGTTGCCTACCGCACGCGAAAACTGCGTCTGTCCTCGCGCAGCTTACGATCGATATACGCCTCTTCGGCATTGCTACGCTGACGCGGCTCATCTGTCTCGTCGGTTTCCGCCGTCTGCACATCGAAGAGATTCTCTAGGTCGGTTGGTATTAGCTGCTGTTTTAGCATATTTTGATCCTCCGGATGTGTTATATGCAAAATATTTTGCCCATAAAGATCAGCCTGCGGAAATGTGAAACCAAATGTGCTGCATTAAATTACCGAATACACACTTGCAGAATTTAATTGGCCGGCCAGACAGGCAAGCGACCAGGCTAACAGACTGTAAAGCTACAAAACAAAAAAAAACAAATTGACCACGACAAATGCACTCAGCACAAAAAATTGACACGAAATCACGATTTATTTGTGTTGGCAGGCCAACATTGCCGTCATCAATTTATGCTGTGCAACATTTAAAAGTCACGTTCTATACACAAAAAAAAAAAACAAACAAAAAAAAAACAAAAAAAAAAGAAAAAAATACAAAAAAGAAAGCGCAACGCGATAGAGCTGTGGCCTGAATCATGCCTGGCAAAGTGTACCATTAAACATTAACCATTTACCTACCTGACAGTGTCCCAGATGCTGTTCTATGCTTGTCGAAATCAAGACAATTTGGCCATGGCATGTTAGGGTTAAGAAGAAGCTATCCAACATATCCATCAGCGTATCGGTTATCTGTGGGCTTTGCTGATTCATCGACTTGCCAAATACTAAACACAAAAGTATTCAATTAATAAATATGCCAAACAGTTTACATAAAGACATGCAGCTATGATTATACGTATTTATTTACCATATGTATTATATATGTATGTATGTATGTAAATGTACGTATGTACTTTAAAATAAACTTACAAATATTCAAATAGCAAATTGTTACACTTAGCTATTGGCTTCAAAATTACAAAGAATTTAATAAAAGCTTTTCATAATTTTAGCATTACGTTACATAAGCAATACCCTTCTCATTCTATTACTTTATTGTAGTAGCTAGTATTTCAATTTTTATTTATGAATTACGGGCTTCTGTGGCACGAAATTGCTATTGAATAACGTGAACATTAATCATACGTCCAACGCTTTTCAATAGTAAATTTGGTATTACACTTATTTGCCACGCATGGCAGTTTGAAATAATTTTACATAAACAAATAAAATTCTTAAATATTTGTAAAGTTCAATGCAAAGTAAAGAAAGACTAAAAATACATTTTATTGTTTTGATATATAACGCGTTTTTAAATATGCAAGGCGTTATATAGTACAATGCAATTTATACAAATGGTAACCTTACTTCAAGCAAAGCAGTTTTATCGTTAGGTAAAAAAGGCGAAGAGCGAAGAGCCTTTTATAATTTCTTTTTAATTGTCTTGGGGAAAACAAGTTTCAATAAAAAAAAAAAAATTAATGGAATATTAATTCTAGTTCTAATCGTTCATGTACATATGTATGTATGTTTACTCGTATCTAAAAAACCAAAACAACACAATATATATATATGTATGTATATGTAATTATTGTCGGGTTCCTATGCTACGCAATTTCTCTTGCATACGAAATTTTTAAGTTCAAACAATAAATACAAAAACTACATATGTAAGTGCATACATATATGAACGAAAATAAAAATCAGACTTACAGATATCCTATTTTCATCTTATACACATTATATGTTAACTTGCGTCAAGTAACTAAATTTGTTGCAGCTGCGCTCTTCTAGTCGAACGCACTAACAGGAGGTTATGTGTATTTTGACACACTGGCCTGTAAAGTTGTTGTTATATTTACATAAGTATGTATGTATACATAAATAATCCTCTTCAATTGCTACTGGGTGACTTGCTACAGTCCTACTTTAAACTACATGTCTGAGCAAGGCAGTTTAGACGAATTCATATAGAACCGATCTGCGTATGTTGTGTTATCGCACTCAGTTGTTTTTTTTTTGTCAGCATTGTACATACATATATATGTGCATATGCTAACGGTGTAATTGGTATTTAAGAAGTAGCTGTATTTATCAATTATTTGCCGGTCTTACTTAAATTTAATATTTGTTTGTCTACACAGCTTTTTTAAATTGTACACATGTGAACATTAAAATTATAAATGCATTTGACCGCCATCTTGCTAAGCTTACCATATTTAAGACGCAGTCCGTGGGCTGCAAAACGCAAAACGGCGGTTTTGTCGACCCGTCTAGGCGACTCGGCCACATGTGGCACCATGGTGGACAGTTCCTGTATTGAGCCATTTAACTTATCTCGACGGTTTTTCTCCGCACGATTACGTGCTTCACGTCCGCTTAAAAAGAAAAGACAAGAATGCATTTTAATACATTTTTTTTTTTTTTTTGAATAAAAATAAAAATACAAAATGTTTATGAGTAAAGTAAACACAAGCAATGATAACAAAGTTGTAAAGCCTTTGAAAATTTTTGTTCTTTTTAATGAATTCGTAAACGACAAAAGCCTCAAAATTGTGTATGCACTTGCATTTAAATAAATTTTTTTACACAAAGTGACTGTAAGTACAACACAACAACAACAACAAACACGAACATCCACAACAAAAATAAAATAAAAATGCAAACACGATTTTGTAATGCGCAATGTTTAAATAATTGTGACAGTAGCCTTATAAATATGCATGTTAATAAAGTTCCGATTGCTTTTTATAAAAACAACAAAAACATAACAAAAATAACAAACAAAAGAATTGTAATAATTATTTTGATGTGTGTGTACTGTTGTTTTTCTCGCTGAAGTTCTCATAAATTATACCGTACTTACTAAAGGTTTACGGTTGAAATTTCCATTTCTATTACTTAACCGCTTCAATTGCAAATTAATGCAGTTAAGTTTATTTGTGTAATAATTAATTGAAGTCTATTAAAATTATGAAAAAAAAAAAACCTAATCAGCAGCGGAAAATCATTTCACAGACCAACAAATACGATCGATTCGCCGATGGCCACGACAACGAAGACGCCGTCTACAAGAACAACTACAACATGTCGGCTAATGTTAATTATCGGCGTGCAAATGTACTCAAGTAATCGAAATCGGCGCCGACGACAACGACGACATCTACTTGCCGTTGCTGTTCCTGTCGCATTTGATTTTGATTTTAGCTTTGTTGTCACGTCGCAATATATGTATATTCTGTTTAACGTTAACTGTAACGTTGTCGCTTACGTTGCAACGTAAAGGGTGTAAAGTGCACACTGCAGCATGTTGTCTGAGTCTGACAACTTTGTAAGTAAATTTGTTATGTAAGTATTTACATATGAATGTATTTCGGTTTTTTTATTTTATTTTTATATTTTGCTTACTATTTTTACGCTGTATGCGATGTATATACTATGCATATATGTTTGTATGCATATAATTCGAACTTAGTTGTTTTGTTTTGTAGATGTAATACTTTTTAAGACGCAATTTCCAAATGCGCGCATTATTATTTACAAATAAATACCAACGAGAACAAATAAAAAAAAAACGTAAATTATTATTAAATGCCGCAATAATACCAACAAAAACCATAACAAGCGCACAGCTTACAAATTTTAGTTCAGCCAGCGTACAATGACTGCAACAAATTACTATACATTTTCATAGCATTATTGTGTAATTATCTAAAAGAATTTAACGCTAAAGTACGACTTCAAACGACAGTTTCGGTCGTTGCACACTGGCACAAGTAACAGTTATAGATAAAAATAATTTTATTTTATTACTATTCGGTTTTCTAAAATGTAAAGTTTATACTAAATTCAAACATAACGCAAATTGATATAATATGCGCATTTGATTGATTTTTGTTTATGCATTGTGTTGATTTTGTACCACTATGCAGACGTAACGTTATATTTGCGTGCCTACATTGTTGCATTTCGCGTATTCTTGGACGTAATGAGTGCGTGCATGAGTGCAATGGCAATAGTTACTGTGAATTGCAATTATTTTGTAGGTATTGCGTTCTCGATACTGCCATCGCGCAATAGCGTTTTTTATTTGTTTAACTTGTTGCGGTTTTGTTCCTGTTTTGCTTTTTTGTTTACATTTGCACAACTTTGTAACTAATACATAGCACCGCCTGCCTTAGATAGTCTGTACTTTGAGTGGGCCAATCGGGTGTTTTGAGCCTACACACGAATATTATACAAAAAAAAAAAAATTCTATTTCTTTGCGAACATTTTAACTTAGTCGAAAATTCAGCGTGAGCACATATGCATGTATGTACATATGTAGGCATGTATCATTAAGAGAGCAAGCTGCAAAGTCGCTGCATTTATAATATTTGCAAAAAGCTGCACAACGTTACTTCGTTGTATTTTATTTTAACGGTTAAGTGCACTCAATTATACATACGTGCATAAATATGTACATACATAAGTACGTTCGCTCGCACGTATGCACACATCTGTGTTTATATATGTATGTATATGCATAATAAAATAAGTGAATTATTATTTGTGAACGATTCTGTTTGTACTATAGAATGCGCAAAAATCAAATTGTTATTTTAATAAAAATGCAATAAGCAACAAAGCTATGGCGATAACAACAAACTACAGCAACTGCATACTGTCGGCTGTCGTTGATTTGCAGTTGGCTTATACATGAATTTCCACAGACATGACGCTAAGTGTTGACTATGAAGATGTTGATGCTAATGCCAATACACACAATCAATTGTGTAGTAAATTATGTGAGTTTAGCATGGGGCAACTCATTTATGATTTATAATTTAATTACAAATTCGTATGTTAAATTTAGTTAGTTTTTGTATTCACTAATGGTATTGCATAAAATCGAGCCCCCAATAAAAAAAAAAAAAAAACAAAAAAAATCCTCATTTGTACGACAACTGTATGACCGAAAGAGAACAAGCGTGAGAGTATGTGTACAGCGCTCTCTTTATAAACAGTAATACATATGTGATACTGTTGCCATTTCGATTGCACGCATTAACAAATATTGCGTATACGCATTGTACAAAAGAAAATGTAATCAAAAATCATATTAGGTTAGAAAATAAAAACAAAAATAAAATAAACGAAAAAAAGCAATATAAATAAAAAAAAAAAAAATTAAATACATGACAATAAACCCACAAAACACCAATTAAAATTAAACTACAAAATATTAAATTTGACAAGCTCAAACGTCAGGCAGCCAAATGGAAACTAACGTTTAAATAAATATAAATTTTTGCATAGCATTTCAAACGCCTATAATGACTTTATTTGTAGCTTGTAAAAAAAAAAAACACGTAGGAAAATAAAAAAATTTATGTCTTACTATAAATAGCTACATATTTTTATTTTATTGCTGATATCTTCTTTGTCATTATTTATCTTTCGCACATATTTTCAGTGTGTGAGGTATTTTGTTGTCCAATTTTTATAATTTTATTTATATATTCTTGTATTCTGTTGATTTCGTCTTCTTCTTTTATTCAATGAAAACGCACAGCAGCAGTTAAACTTAGCGTAGCCAAACTGCGTCGGAATCATTGCTTTGACCAAAATATGGCCAAGCAATTTGCATTGAAATATGGCGTGGGTTTGATTCAGCATAAAACTGTATATGCCGCCAACTGTGCAACGAGCAACAACTCACAGCAAAACAAGCGACTGCTAATTAGGTTAAATACAGTCAATGCGATACAAATCTATGTATGTATAAAAAAAAAAAAAGCATAGCACGCACGTAGCACACACGCAGCACACAGCAGTCCAACAACAACAACAACAACAACGACAACAATAGCAACAACAGCAACAATAACAGTAACTCGAAGAGCAACAGCATTAGCAGGAAAATCATGTGTGCAGTGCAACTGATTGTTGACGAGATTTGCTCTCGCAATGGGATAGTGTCATCAAGGGGGGCCCCAAGATACGTTGCTACAGTTAACACGACAAAAAGAAGTCACCGGCAATTTCAACATTAACATCAACGTCAACGTCAACGTCAACGCCAATGACAACGGCAAAGCCAATGAAAGCATGTAACTTTTTTCTCTTTTGCGATGACGCCCTCGCATAGCTGCGCACGAGAAGACAACGACGGGCAAACAAACAACAAAGCAATCATTGCGAAACAGTTAAGCACAGTCGCCTGCACGGCGATTGCAATGCGAAAAAACAACATGTAACCCTTTTAAAATGTCTATCCTTAATTTGTATCAACATATATTTTATTTTATTTATTTATTTTTTTTTTTTTTTATGTATTTTTGTTTTGTTTCATTCCCCATTTTTCATGTATGCATGCATAACAAAAAGTTATTTTGGCTCAGACTAAATGGCACATATAGCACAGGGTATTATTTATAGTCACAGGGTGCAACAACGCTTCATTGATCTTCAAATTGAAATTGAAGCCTTGCCGGCTTTTTCTAGCATAGTAAGCCAAATCAGCAAAGTAAACAAACATTGATCAAGTGTCTCGGAAGCTCACTCACCTGTTCGACAATTGAAACATTTCCATCATCGTGTCATGTGGATGCGTTGCATGCGGATGCGCTTGTTGGCCATGATGATATGCGGCATTGTACGGACTGTAGCGATGCGGCGGACCATACGAATAAGCACTGACGGCTGAACCGGCGCTGCCGGAACTAAGGGCGCTGCTGCTGCTGCTTGCGCCATACGGTGAATTTGGATACCACATATTCGGATAGAAGCCCGGCGGCGGTGGCGGTGACGCATGTACTGGATGCTGCATTGGCACAACGGCATGATGGTGACGATGCGGCGACTGCTGCTGTTGCTGCTGATGCGATGGATGCTGTTGCTGCAAGGGCAAAAGAGTGTGTGAATGATGGCCACCGCCGCCGCCGCCGCCGCCACCGTGTGAAGCAAAGCCATGCATAGACGATGTCATTGGATGCGATCCACGTGCCTGACTTATTAGTTGCAATTGTTGCTGTTGTGCATGTGACTGCGCTTGACGTGACGAATGCGGCTGTTGTTGCTGCTGCAGCTGCTGCTGCTGTTGTTGTTGTTGTTGTTGCTGTTGTAATCTGTGATGTGCCATGGCATGCGGAGACGTTGGCGTCGGCTGAGCTGGATAATTGTAATGATAACTGGTATTCGATGGCGGTCGCAGCAGCATATCATTCGCATGCACATTCGGTGGCGTATACTTAATGTCCATTGCATAATTAACGTCATCCATGCCGCCCATGCCACCCACATCAGCCGCGGCAGGCATTAGCACTTGTGTTGCCATTGTTGCTGACGACGTTATCGGCATTGGCCTTTGTTGATAGTAACCTGCGGCATTTTCGCTTGCCGCATACGCGGATCCGTACTCCGAACTCAGGCCAGATGCATTATCGTCCATGTAGTTCTCATCATTATCGTCCTCGTTGGGCCATTGTGTATAGTCGATGCCTAATGCTAAACGATCTGTGCTTGTATCGTAATTGTTATCGTTATCGTTGTTGTTGTTGTTGTTGCTGCTGCTGCTGCTCGCATTTTTCGTGCACATCGTTGTGCTGCTCAACGGCTTTTCCGTATCATCAAAATAGGGAATGTTTAATTTGAGTTCATCATCATTATCATTATCAGCAACAGCATGATCATCATCATCACGATCAGTCGCATCGTCGCATCTACCTACATTCGTTTGAGTTTTTTGGAGTTTTTCTGCTTTAGCTTCCATTTCGGCTTCGGCTTCGGCTTCTGCTTCGGCTTCATCTTCTTCTTCGCTTGCTTGCTGTTTTTGTTGTTGCTGCTGCTGTTGTTGCTTCTCAGATGCATTTGCGTCCGTTGCGAGCGCGTCCATTTGTGCACTCATCATGTTGTTTGACTTTTTTGTTGTTGTTATTGTTGTTGTGACGGCTGCTGCTGCTGCTGCTGCTGTTGTTGATGTATTTGTTAGTAGTGTTCTAATTGTTTTTGTAACAGTTATTGCCGTCGCAGTAGCGACACCACTTGTGTCCATTAAAAACTGTAAAGTGCAAGAAAAGAGCAAAAAAACAAAAAAAGTGGGATTAGTTTATGCGCGCATGAAGTTAGCTTTCATTTCTGTATTTGCTTGATTGGTTTTGTGTTTTTACTTGTTTATTGTACAGTTGTGCTTTGTTTCT
>JBAMBQ010005016.1:0-16109 GCA_037044495.1 Stegana nigrithorax
TAACAAAATCTTAGCCACGACAAAAAATTTTGAGATCGATACCGGGAATCTCTTTGAAATTCTCCTGGCCAGGAACAGAGCCATGGTCACCAACTTAAATCAGCTCATATTATCCATCACTTTGGCAAAGTTGAAACTGGTCAACCCGGTAATTTTAGACTCAGGTGATATAGCCGAAATTATTAAAATTGAAAACTCGACTAGTTTTCAATTTTAATAATTTCAGCTATGGCCTAGAGTCTAAAGACCCGGGTTGACCAGTTTCAACTTTGCCAAAGTGATGGATAATATGAGCTGATTTAAGTTGGTGACCATGGCTCTGTTTCTGGCTAGGAGAATTTCGAAGAGATGCCCGGTGTCGATTTCAAAATTTTTTGTCGTGGCTAAGATTTTGTTAACTGTCCGTGTAAGTCCGTTTATTTGTTCTTGTAATTTAGTGTTGATGACTACCTGTTTATTATTTGCGTCGATTAGGTCTGATTGTCTGGTTTTCAATCTGTTAAAGTCGTCAAAGTCCGGAGTCCCTGCTAAGTATTTCAGTGCCGTCCCAAGGCTATTTATACTTCTAGTCATGCGATGGTGCGTATCCAGAATGTCCAAGAGTCTGTCCACCTGATCTATGTCGGCCGTAAGTAGCTTCCTCATATGTGACTGAGGGAAGAGCGTAGTCATATTTAGTGTTTCGTCGGCAATTTGTCTATATTCGTCCAGGTCAGTCATATGTCTAAGGTATCCGTAGTCTGTCCAAATCAACGCGTCCCCGTCCTCTATGGGTATGAAGTCAGAGTCCGAGTAGTCAATAAGTTTTGTCCATGTCAGTGGGGTCAAGTAGAGTAAGATTGTCGTTAGGAACCTGCAGAGGGGAAAGTGGTGTTAGTGCGACTTGGTTACCAGATCTGATGTTGTCTTTGTGTACTATTCTACCCTTGACAAGCACTGTGGTGCCTAAATCCTTTTCGACAGCCTCTTCCACATACAAAGGGGACAGTTTATTACCTAGTCGTCTATTTATTTTAATCATTATTTTTTCCCCTGGTTCGTAATAACGTGTTCGCCTTTCTTTGTTGTGAGCCTTTAGATTAGCCCTCTGCGTTTTTTCGAGGAGTTCCTTAACTTTATTTTCTAACGTAGGGCAACTGGAGAAAAGGACATCCTTAGGTTTTTCCCTAGTTACGCTATGAATTGTCTTGTTATATTCTATTGTAGACAGGAGAATTAAGTCGACTGTGTCACTCACTTTCCTTTCTAGTTTTAGACACCTAGCTATCTCCGCCAGGGTGCTGTGGAACCTCTCAACCTGCCCATTTGAGGTACTATGCAATGGGGGGGCGTTTACGATATTGACTTCGAAATGATTTAGTAGAATGGCCCTAATAGTTTGAGAATTGAGCGACTTCTCGTTGTCGCAGTATATGGTATGTGTTTTGACGAAAATGTTCATGAGTTGTAGAATAGCCGGCTTTACGTCTATTATAGTTCTTGATGCTATTGGTTGCACCACTGCAAACTTAGAGAACTTATCGATGCATGTCAGAAAATGAACCGCGTCGGTGGAGAATATGTCAATGTGAAGTATCTCGCCTGCACAGGTTGGTATTGGAGTCTCGCCGATTATCTGTTTCGAAGGGTGCCGCTCATATTTGGCCTTGGAACACACCTTACAGTTGGATACTATTTCACGGGCGAGCTTATCCATTGGGAAAAAGTAGTCATTCAGGACTTGCTTTACATTTTCCTGGGCCGCCCTGTGCGCTCTGTTGTGTTCGGCAAGCAGGATTTCCATTTGGTCGCCCGGGTCGAATATGTCCATAACAAATTGCTTGGTGTACCGGAACCTCGTTGTCGGGAAGAGCTTAATAAGTTCGTGTTGAAATTGGGCCAAAATAGGTAATTCGCAATGTACTGCATTGACCGTGTCCTCCCTGACGACTTCTTGCAGGGTTGATAAAAGTACCGTAGGGTCGGAGAAAGTTATCTGGTGTCTTGCTTTACTTCCAAACAATATGAAGGTTCGCTTGCTAGGAGTCTTTCCCTGTTCAATGATTATTTGGTTACGAAAGCAATTCAGGGGCCGATCGACGGGTTCTATGGCATACGTCTGTGACTCTTCACTATGGATGGTCGCTGCGGCTGATTCGTTGTCATCGTCCATAGCGTTGATGTGTTGGCGTGATAGAGCATCCGCAACAACATTGTCCTTACCTGGCTTGTAAATTAACTTTGGGTGGAATTCCTCAATAAATGCTTTCCAGCGTTTGATTTTAGAGTTAGGGTTTTTTTCGGAAACGGCGAAAGTAAGCGGCTGGTGGTCAGTAAAAATCCTGAGATCCTTAACGCCATACAAGGTAGTTCGTAGTTCTTAAGTGCCCAGACTATCGCAAGTAATTCTCGCTCGTTGGTAGCATAGTGTTCTTCCCTTTCCCTCAATGATCTAGATATCATTATAAGCGGCCGACCATCTTGGGACAGCACCGCTCCAAGTGCATCTGAGGACGCGTCCGTGGTAAGGTCGAATGGTCTATCGAAATCGGGGTATGTCAGCATAACGTCCTCTGATATTAAAACATTCTTAAGTTTAGTGAATGCCTTAATGCCGTTGAGGTCGAGGTCAATTTTAACCTTTTTTGACTGCGACGCGCTGACATTACCATTCTCCCCCCTTAAAAGATTCGTCAGTGGTTTTGCAATTTTCGCGTAATCTCTGACGAAACATCTATAATACCCTGTCATACCAAGGAAAGAACGAAGTCCCCTAAGAGTAGTTGGTTGCGGGAAGTTTCTAATAGCTTCTGTCCTCTCTTCGCTAGTTTTGATACCATCGGTGGACACTGTGAATCCTAAATATTCCAATTCGCTTCTAAAGAATTGCGATTTTTCAACAGACACCCGCATGTTGGCTTGATACAATTTCCTGAGTACTGTGTCGATGTGCTTAAGATGGTTTTCGCTAGAGTCAGAATATATAATCACGTCATCAATGTAGACGTGGCAGAATTTACCTATTTCCTCCCTAAGAATATCATCTATTGCCCTTTGGAATATGCTAGGGGCGTTCTTAAGACCGAAGGGCAACCGGCAAAATTCGTACTTCCCGTTGTTAATAGAAAAGGCCGTCTTCTCTCTATCGCGCTCTGCCAATTCTATTTGGTGGAAACCGGACTTGAGATCCAAAGTAGTAAAATACTTGGATTTTCCCAAGTTGGATAAAATTACGCCTATTTCGGGGATAGGGTATCTGTCACTTATTGTCTTGTCATTTAATTTTCTAAAGTCAACGACCATTCTTTTCTTTTTGTTTCCCACGGAATCTACACCCTTTTTGTCCACGATCCAAATTGGATTGTTATAAGGTGACCGCGATTTCCTGATAATACCGTCAGCCAACAGCTGCTTGATCTCGTTGTTGACGAAATTAGCCAATGCCATCGGGTACGGGTATGACTTAGCGTATGAAGGTTCGTTGTCTTTTGTCCTTATCGTAGCTAGCACGTTAGTGTTGAACGGTAGAGCTTCGTTGGGATCGGCAAAGGCTTTTGAGTTACTGTCTATTATGCGAGAGAAATGAGGCAACGCTTCTTGTGGGACATGGTCCTTGTTAATGCTAATATTATTTACGTCGCGACAGAAAAAGTAAAGAAGTTTTTCAGTCCCATTATCGTGGGCAATTTGTCCTGTTTTTAAATCTAGCTTTGCGTTGACCTTACTAAGGAGATCCAGACCAATGATAGCGTCGAAGGTAGCTAAATGTGGCAATAGAAAGAAATCTGATTGGGTACCGAGGATCCTAAGGGTACATTTTGAATGAATTTTGTTACAACCATGGATCGACTTAACGGTAAATTGTTGTTGTACCGGTTTAATTTTTAGTATGCCAGGCATCGGCTTGATGTAATTTTTCGATGCTCCAGTGTCAACGAGGATTTTTATTTTTTTCCCTGCCAACGTTCTACTTAAATACGGAAGCAGGGATTTACCCCTAAAAAATTAAGCTCCTCTGAGGGTTCCAGTTCCTGCTCGAGGTCCTCCACTTCATCCTGGGCGTCTTCCTCGTATTCCCCTTCATTGTCTTGGCTTGGTGCTAGCGTGTTAACACGCTGCTGCTTATTCCTGTCCCTCCCCGAAGTTGATCCCGGGGGACGCTTGCTATTGTATCTACGTGAGCTTTCGACGTTACGGGACTGTTGGTTATTTCTACTATTAAATGTGGTTGGTTGTCGGAACCTGGACTCCGACGGGTCAACCTCCATTGGCTGGGGGTCCTGTGATCCCTCAGGTTTCTTAAACCCCCCGCCTTGTTTATGAGGTTTATTCTGGTTTTGGTTATTTTGCTTCCTAAACTGAGGGTGGTTTTTGTTTGTGTCATTTCTGTTGGCGAATCCTGCCGCGAACACATATCGTTCGTGATTGGCTTCCACCTCCTGGGCTAGGGCCAGGGCAGATGGCAGGTCTTTGGGCCTAGAGGCGAATAGGATGTCACACAATGGCTTCCTTAGCCCCGAGATGAACACCCTAAGACCGTCTTGTCTATATTTTTCATTAAGTATAACGGCTAATTCAGAGTTCCTTTCGTGGGTCATAATAACCTTATTGGTTATGAGAGCGAGTTTCTGGTCGACCTCGTCATAATATTCCGTCACAGTTCGATTACCCTGACGAAGGGTGGACATTTCCTGCTCAATGAGATAAATAGGATGCTTATCAGCGTACGTGAAGTCTAAACGCGCAAGAATAGCATCAAAATTCAGGGGTGTGTTATAAGAGGCAAGCATTGAGTCTGCCTGACCAGTTGCTTTATTCCTAATGATACACGTAGCCTGATAATACTTGGAACTACCCTTATAGCTCTGAAACAATTTATATGCAGCGATAGCGGCTTGTCGCCAGGACACATATCGAGCTGGGTCACCGTTGAACTCGGGTACCGATTTTGCGATATCCAAAGTCTCCTCGCACGCGACATTAGGATCTATTGTCACGTCTGAGTACACTTGGACCGTGTCAGGAGGGAACTCTAACGTGTTTAGTCTATTTGTCAGTCCGTCTATTGTGGCCTGGAGTTCATTACGTTCTATTTGGTTTTTCTTGCGTTGACTTTCTAAAGCAGCAGCCACTGCCGTAGCCACGATCACCTGAAACTGCTCAGCATTCATGTTGGCAAAATTGAAAAGGCCTATTTATGCTCTTTGTTATTTCTGAGAATCAACCTAATTTTCAATTTACTTTTTTATTATTTATTCGATGCAAAAATAAATACTCGACTCGATTTTTTACAATGGGGTATTTTTTATTTAAAAAACTACTTGCATGATTTTTAGGCTTATTCTATCCTGTGATTGTGACATCTGTCTTCTTGCAGAGCGGCTGCGAAGGATTTATCGAGTGGCTTTTCTTTTTTCTTGCGTTTTCAAGACTTGTTATAATTTCGCACAGTTTTTCTTTTTCCTTGCGTTTTCACGACTTGTTATAATTTCGCACAGTTTTTTCTTTTATTTTGCGTTTCCACGGCTTGCACAGTTTTTCTTTTTTCTTGCGTTTTCACGACTTGTTATAATTTCGCACAGCTTTGAGTCCGGATCGTTGGGCGCCAATTAGCGTAAACGGTTGTGAGTTTAATTCATTTATTGGTGATCATCTTAAAACTAACAAGTTTCGTTTAAGCTACCCCCCAAGAAACCTATGCATCGAAGCAGCAGCCGAGCCGCGGCGTCAGCCTAAGCTTGCTGACGTTGCGCCTCGTGCGCCTTTGGTGGCGGATGTTATCCAGACGCTGATGCAGCATAACTGTCGCTATGGTAACTTCATACCGCGCATGTTTAGTTAAGCATTGCGGAGGCAGATTGTGCTAACTTGCATATCAAACAAAATAAGCCATCTGGTTTTGATCAGATCACGGAGCAAAATTTTCAGAGATCTACCGACTCTGGCAATGTATTATATTCGCAACATATACACCACAATGCTAAGAATCCAATACTTTCCAAAACTATAGAAAATAGCGAAGGTGATTCCTATACATAAGCCTGATAAGGATCACGCAATGACGTCATCACACAGACCCATCAGCCTACTACCCGCATTCAGAAAAATTTTTGAAAAATTACTGATCGATAAAATTACACCACTACTTGAACAGAACAAAGGAATTCTCGAGCACTAACTTGGCTTCAGATCAAAATATAAAACAGTTCAACAAATACACAGAGTCTCACACAAAATAACCACTGACTTAGACTAAAAAAAAAAATGCATTGGCGTTTACATAGATGTTGAAAAAGCTTTTGACAAGGTCTGGCATAAGGGCCTCATATATAAGATAAATAGCTTAATAAGCTGATACCACATAAAATTTCAAAATTAATTGATCGTTACTTCTATGTAAAATTCTGTGAGAGCTCAATAACGCTAAAACAATTTGAGGCAGGAGTCCCCCAAGATAGCTTTCTTGGCCCGCTGCTCTATACTTTATACAAAGCAGATATTCCAACAACTGACGACAAGTTCAATTAAAGCCACATCTGCTGATGATACCGTACTACTCTGTGCTAATACAGTCCTACAGACAGGAGCAGGAAACTGCAAGCACAGGTTAACAAAATGCTTGATTAGTTTAAACTATAGAATATAAAAGTAAATGAACTGAAAACCTAACAAATCATTTACACCACGAGTGATCGCACCAATAAAAATATCAATAAGCGAAACTTATACACCTATAACCAGAGGAATAAAATAGCTGTCACTTCACAACAAGCTACTGTTTTATAAACAAATGATCATGCCTATCTGGACATATGGGATACAACTATGGGGAGCGTCGAAAAAATCTAATAATAATATTATACAAAGTCAGCAGTCGAAAATACTAAGAACAATCTCTAACGCACCTTCATACATATCCAACTACGAGTTCCACAAGGATCTAAACTTAACGACGAATGATGAAGAAATCATATTGACGTCATGAACACTCTTTTCTAAAGTTGAAGTCAAATAATGTGAAAATAAAGGACTATTGGATCAAAACGATATCGATTGGAATCAAAATATTTCTTCAAAGCAAAGACTCCTATGATGCATTGAGCGCTGTGCTAAACTCTCAAGACAGTGAATTCTACTCATATGAAAATAGACAATAACAAAGGAATGCAAATGTGCTCCACAACACAAATATCTTGACATATAATTGACGTGCCATCCAGGGTAAAAAGTTTTTAGCCCCTCCCAGCACCCAAATTTGTTCAGCAGAACATGGCTAAAGCAAAACGATAATTTTAATCTACCAATTTTAACTGTCTATAGATATGATCGTCTCCAAAGTAGAGTAGGCGGTATTGCCTTAGTTGTAGGTAATATGATAATATGAAAAAAAAGTAATGTGCTTCATCCATATAAGCACACTATTGAAGTGAAACTGCTGCACCAAATGTTAGGAATGAAGTTTTAATTACAATTCATAATGTATACGAAGTAGGAAAGAAACAAAGCAAATCACTATTGCACTCCATTGTCACCGGTGAAACATCGGCAATAAAAATTATACAAGTCATTACTAATTTACATTTTAGAGGTCACTCGTATTACGCTCAACGGCAACAATATTCATATAAAATGAGTCCCGAAATATTTTAATGTTTCCACCCATATTAGCAGTAGCTAAGCAAGGCAACGTTCTATGAGTATTACACAGCAATATATGTGTATACGTGTGCCACATGAAATGTTGTCTGAGCGAAATCTACTCTCTCGTTAGTTTGCTTCTTATTTCATAGATGAGTAAATTTTATTTTCGCTCACGAATCAGTACAATCAGTAAAGCATTTTTTTATCTATCTCTTACTTATGGGTGAGCAATCATTCTCTTACACTGTTTTTGTAAGCCACTGTTAACGGTGAACATTCTAGACAATTGTCCTCAAATTGGTAACTCCGTGAGGCTAAAAGACTCGCTATATTCTTAAACTGTCTTAAGCCTAATCAGCAGATGCGTATTTGAAGTTCAATCAATTTAAATCTTTGGCTCGATACTGTTTTTTACAGCACAAAACCGGCATTGTTTCTTTCCGTGCGAACGATGCATAAATTGGGAATTGAAAAAAAAATTCTCGTTCCCCATCGGCTCTAAGAAAGTACTACGCGATTTTTATATTGACTACCATATCACAGGCTGCAACTAAAACCACTGGCTTTCTGGAAAAGGAGCATATGCAGCTCAGGGAACGGTGTTCGATTGATCCTGAGGTGCTACAACAATTCCAGATTCGAAGAAAGATTCATTCATCAAGTTCGACGACGACAGTGATATTAGTAAGACGCTCGGCCTTCCGTAGAATTCTATAAGCAATGCTTCGTAGGGCTTGTGGGGCTAGACGACATCAGCTCATGGTTGAGCTACTCTTTTGGAGCGCTCAGCTCTGCAAACACGGTTGCTGCGAAGACACTTACCGCTTGCCATTTCCGGCATTTCTATCATCTTTGCCACTAGGTTGCAAGCTGCTATCTGGACATAATGTGCTCAGCGTTCTCCTCGACACCGTTTTGGCACCAAACACATTTCATTCCAGCATCTTGGCCAAACCTGTATAGGTAGCTCCTGAAGCAACCACGGCCGCTCAGCAGCTGCGTGAGGTGGAAGTTCACGCAGCCATGCTACCTTCTATTGCGATATTTGGTATATGATGGCTCTGAAGCCACTGATTGCACGGAGGGCACCGAGCCTATACACGGATTTAAGCCCTCTTTGGTAGCTCGTTTTCTGCAGTGCTTACACCCAGACTGGAGCTGTATACAACATAATTTATCTATCTGCGTTGAGCAGTAGTATTCTGCTAGTCTGTCTTGTATAGCTTCTATTCAGCATGAGTCTCAAAAGTGCTCTTACTGCAGCCTTTTTTTATAGGCGTCTATATATTCTCGAAAGGAGAGCCAGCCGTCAATGAGGACGTCAAGGTAACGTATTGCCCTCTTGGATATTATCCCAGTGTCGCCGACTTTGACCTTGGCTGTTTCTACTTTCTTACGGCTGCTTATTAGTACATCTTCTGTTTTTTTCAGTTCCAGGCCTACAGTAGCTAGCCAGTTATGCACCTATTCTATCGCCTCGTTACAGCGATCCTCAAATTAGCTCAACAGTACTACACCCAATTGGCGGTTAGCAAGAGCATCCTAGATGCAACTCCACTCTGCTGTATAAAAAGCATTTTCAACATCCAGCATCCTCTTAATACAGTACTTTTTTGTGCCTCCATTCCGCCTAATGCCCTCGATTGCCCAGGTCGCTGTGCCGACAATCAAGTTAATAGCATCTATAATCGACTTTGACCTTCTGAGTCCGAATTGGTGTTGGGATAGTCCACCTGCTACGCTTAGCGCCTCCTCAATCCAACTGTTATTTCAGCACCTTACCAGCCGTGTCCAGGAGGCAAATAGGCCTGTAGGATGCCGGGTCCTTTATTGATTTACCTTGCTTCGGAATTGATATTGCGGCTAAGTTTATCTGCTGATATAAGTTGTACTAAGTAACCACAGTTTCCTCGATTAGCTCTTTTGCCGAGCATAGTTATTGAAATTCATGGGTCCAGCATCGACGATTAGGGAGGCTGCATTTACTTTGCATGCATAGTACAAGACCAGAGGATCGCCCATCTTCTATGTGCCAAGTCTCAAGTGGCGGAGCTCAAAACACTTACAGTTCCTAAGCTGGAGCTGTGTGCACCTGCACTGTTTTCATACTCATACTATTTGTAATCAGGTTCAACAGTAGTGTTGTCAAGGATTAGAGACGAACCGATACAAATATTGGCAGCTAAACACATTTCTCTATTTCAGGAGCTAAGTTCTAGCATGGAGTGGCGTTACGTTCCCACAAAATGCAATCCTGTTGACCTTTTATCGAGAGGTGCAGCTCCAAATGAATTGTTAGAATCATCGCTTTGGACTCATGGGCCAGGCTTTCTTGTCGAGGATAATTCTCATTGGTCAGTGACGTAAATCCATTTCAAAAGCTAAGGAAAAAGGTTCTCGTAGGACTATTGCGAACGGTTAATCTTACGATATGCTGTAAATTTATTAAACCGTGAGACAAGCGTGTTTTTGCATACATTTACAAAATTATTCATCGCACCAGGCATCCCGGTATCACTGTTGAGCATATTGACTTGGGTGCAGAGTTGCCACCACGATCCATTCAAATAGCACTTCAATACGACGACTACCAATGCCTTCTTCGCGAATGCCAAAATAAGCCGTCAAGCGCTTTCCCCTCTCTTGCGCTTATTATAAACAATACGTCCAGAACTTTTTGCGTATTGGAGGGCGCTAAAAAAGTTCTACCTTTCCATATGAATTTTAGCATTCTATAATATTACCATGACAGCGACCGGTAACGTGCTCAATCATTATAAACTTTTATCGCAGAATTTACATGTTGGACCTCGCTCGTTACTTGCATCGATTCGTCTTCAGTACTGGCCTACCGGTAGACGTAAAACAATTTCAAATTGTTATAAATTCTCGGGAGCCATAAAGCCAAACCCTTCCCATAAGATTTATTTCTTACAAACAAATCCATCAACATTTCTAATCCAATTGTTCTTTCTAAAATTTCATTTGATCATCTCCCAGTTTCCACCAAGCTCAATCAACTTTGCACAAAAACTCGTTGGAGGTTACTTTTTAAACGCATATTAAAACGTGGCTGGAGGGACCAACGCGAGCTAATACTGACCTCCAGCCTACCAGAAATGCGATTGAAAAAATGGTTTTTATTAAAGCTAGTGTATCTGAAGCAAATGAAGTTGCCGTTCTTTGAAGTGATTCAACTATATGAATGTCAGTTACTCAAAAAGATTACAGATTTACTCCAAATCAGGATTAAAAATCAAGACAAGACAGACAATTTACAATGCTAGACTCAAACAGTTCGTCAAAAGTGGTCTTAGCAATAAAAACCGATTGGAATAGAAGCCCTCCACATACAAGCTACCCTTGATACAGTTTGGCACAATGGGTTGGTATATACGATGATAAACATTAATACCTCAAATTTGTTCACGAAAACCCTTCAAAGTTTCCTGCTTGACAGAAATTATTATATTAATATGAACGGCGCTAGATCATGAGTGTGTAGACCCATCAGTGCTGGCGTCCCCCAAGGATCGTTACTAAGACCTACACTATATAGAATTTTAACCCATGACAGAAAGCTGTACAATTAGTATGTTCGCCGATGATACTGCGACATACTGCACAGGTGACACTCTCACCGATATCCATAATAAACTATAGCCTTGCTTAAATGATCTAGCGGCATATTTTCATAATTGGAAAATCCAAATAAATGCCACCAAAACCTGTGCCATATATTTCACCAGGAAAAGAAAAGCCAGCTTCATTCACCGCTCTAAACAAATGGTTATCAATGTCAATACTAAAATAATTGGCAGTATCAAATATCTAGGACAGCACCTTGACAAAAAACTAACCTTCAACTTCGAAATTTTCAAAACCTTTGATAAATTCAATAAATCCATTCGTATCCTCGGGCCTCACTAAGGCCAAAAACACTTCTAGCTTCTTGTCATAAGAATGTGAGAACTAAAGTTACGTACGTGTATGACGCAGGTTTACCGGGTTTCACAATATAGGCAAAGAATGTAGCCATTATTATTGGTCTAATGAGTAGGAAAGGTGATCGAGGTCTTCTTGAAGAACACTCTGATGAAGAAGAGAATCATAAACATAGTTTTCCATTATTAGCGAACGTAAGCATATGAGAACGCTTAATTTCCGATTGAAGGTAATTTGTCAAAATATTGAAGAGCAAAAGATCTACGTGGCTATCTTGTAGGCAATTGATCAGGTATAAGACCCTTGTAGTTGGGTTGGAACAGAAACTACGTGAGAAAGAACCATCACTACAATTATTTTGGAAAAAGCTAGCAAATGAGTTAGAAATATCAACATTATTACATCTCTCAATATTACCTAGCTTTATAAAGGGCAGAAAAGTATTAGACCTGCGTTTTGAATTTTTAAATTATAGAACGATTAAGGATCATGTTTAGTACTCAATTTAACGGTAATTAAGTACGAATTCTGCCAAGATTTATTCTCGCGAATAAAATTATAGCGCGAGACAGTATAATTTGCGTAATCAACTGCCAGACAGGTTCGTTTAGATTTATATAGAATTTGATTTAGCTGAAGAATAGGGTAGCAACTATCTTCAGGGGGTGGTAGGTAGTTAGACATATGCAATGCATTATATTTGCAGCGCGATCTATGCAATGCGTAATAAAAATAATTTGCTCAAGTGAATCGTCTAATATTGTATCAACAAATTTACACGGAGAACCAGGTCCCTCGTGAAAGTAACAAAGCTACTATTACAAACTTCTGAGTTAAGGGCTTCTGGACTATGCAAATTTGAAACACAAACTAAAATATCCGAATCAAAGGAAAGGCTACCAAGAAAAAATTTAGAATTAATTCGCGTTTTGATTGCAAAAAATATCAATTGACGATCCGCCAAAGCATTGCTGAAGTATTTGCGTATTACGAAAAAAGTATACTAGTAGTTTACTCAAAGCATCAAAGAAAGGGAATTCCGACTTGCTCTTTTTACAGCTTGCTGTGAAAATTCCGTAGAACGTTCATAACATTTTTGAAAAAATATTGAGTTTAGTTTATTTAAATTTACGTAAGTAAAAAGATGATTTGAACTCACACCTTTTATTTGTGGATCTAAGCACTAAGCTTACGATTCGGCTTTACCTACTATTGTATTAATTGATAATTCTGTTCTTAATAACAACTACAACAGGAAGTTTCACATGAAAAAACTTTATTTCAATTAATTACTTTCACGTAATCGTGAATCTTGTTATTACAAAAAAAAAAAAAAAAAAAACAAAAAAAAAAATAACAACTTTTCACTACAATTTGATTATGTGATTAGTTTATAACTATTTTTATCTTTTATTTTCTTATGTAGCCTCTTGTTACACTCTAAAATCTTTTCTTACTTGTAGACTTAATGAAATTAGATTTGGATAGTCATTTAAACTTTTACTATATATATGTGTTGTTATTTGAATTAAGCTCTTTGGTTTTAAAACTTAGTTCTTTTAATATAATAACTAAAATATTTGTCTTTTATATCCCTAGATAGCCGTAACGATATTTACTACCCTCTTACAGGTATTATTATAATTATTATTATTATTATTATTATTATTATTATTATTGTTATTATTATTATTATTATTATTATTATTATTATTATTATTATTATTATTATTATTATTATTATTATTATTATTATTATTATTATTATTATTATTATTATTATTATTATTATTATTATTACTATTATTATTATTATTATTATTATTAATATTATTATTATTATTATTATTATTATTATTATTATTATATTATTATTATTATTATTATTATTATTATTATTATTATTATTATTATTATTATTATTATTATTATTATTATTATTATTATTATTATTATTATTATTATTATTATTATTATTATTACTATTATTATTATTATTATTATTATTATTATACAAATTTCAAATCAGCCCAACTCAAAAACTTTTAAGTCTTATAACAAAAACTGACCTGGATAATAAAGATATATTTTATTTACACAAGTAAAGAAATTGCGTTTAAAATTATAATGTAAAAACTAGAAAGGCAGGGCTATAGTCGGGCGTAACCGACTATAGAAAACCCAGTACTCATTCCAAAACAAAAAAATTTTGTTTTTTAGAAAAAGCCATTTTTCGGCTGATCGTTCCTATGGCAGCTATATATTATAGAAACCGATATTTATTATATTCAGGAGTATGATTGGATATTGTCTAAAGCTATTAAATCAAAAATTTGGTAACAATATCTTTATAAACAAAAAATTTTTTCTCAGTAAATGTTGTTTTTCGGCCGATCGTTTGGCAACTATATGATATAGTAAACCGATATACATAATATTTAGATATGTGATTGAGTATTAGCTATAACGATTAAATCCAAAATTTGGAAACGATATCTTAAAAAACAAAAGGGTTTTAGTTAGAAAATATGGTTTTTTCGGCCGATCGCTCCTATGGCAGCTATATGTTATATGTTGAATATCGGAAAAAAAAATAAACTCGTTATGCCTATGGATTGGGAGAGTCTTCGTGCCAAATTTGGTAATTGTAGGTCTTACCGTTTCCGAGATCCGTGCGTTCATACGGACAGACGGTCAGACGGACAGATGGACATAACTAGATCGACTCATCTTTCGACGCTGATGATGATTAGAAAAACCCAAAAAGGGTCACTGCTGGCGGCAAAATCCTTGAATCGAAATATCTGAAGATAACTCCGAAATGATCGCTGAAATGTTCGTTGTTGTTCAATGTTCGCGAAATATCAGAAGAAAACATGAAATGTTCGTATATTCGACCAATGTAGCCTCTCCTTCACTTGGTTTTGTGATTGTATCGTTAAATGAGATATTTACCCCCTGAGCGTAAAGATCTTTGCACATACAAAAAAAAAAAAATTTTTAAATATAGCATAAATGGGAAATCCAAAAAATGTGATCGGTGTTAGCCGAACAATCTGTTGACCATTATCGGTCGTAACTATGATACAGTCTTTAAAAAAATTGGTACAATATTTTCCTTCTGAGTAAAAACATAAGATCATTTAATAATGTCATAGATAGTACCAAATAAAAATTATTCAGCTTTAATTACAACGAACGATTTGCAGTTATGTTATCGATGTATGATTTTGGCGCTTTTCCAAACACAGTTTCCAGCAATTAAAATTTTTCCTGCACAAAAAACACAAGAAATTTGCATTACATGTAAAAAAATTTTAAATCGCCGTTAAATCTGTTTGTAAGTTTTTTGGTTATATAAGAAATTAAGAGCAGAGAATATGTATACTAAGAAGACGCATCTCATACAAACTGCTTGCAAAATTGAAATGACAAAATCAGGCAGCGGCGGGCAGCGTGTGTTGGAAGTGAAACTGCTTAATGCCCTCTGTCGGAAAATATTTTCTGCAATATGTGTTTGTGTTTCTTTCCTTTGCTATGCATGTGCTGCTCGCACTCATGCTTTGATTACAATCGCTTGTATTTATTTCGATTTCGGCAGAGAATATGTATACTAAGAATACGAATCTCATACAAACTGCTTGCAAAATTGAAATGCCAAAATATTGAATTAATGATTGAATATCAAAGACATTTTTTTTTGCGCATTTTGGCATTATTCAATATGTAAATAAATTCTAACAATTGCACATGTTTCTTTTAAAGCATTAAATTTTTTTATTATAAATTTGTAATTATTATTCAAATAGAAATTAACAAAAATTATGTAAAAATTGTTACATTTCCATATTTATCCATTCATATTGCTCAATTTATTAAATGCAGACACTTGTCAAAGATCCAAATAAATAGTCCACCAAATATTTATATTTTGCGTAGCCGGCTTAAATTGTCTTCATTTAATATTTTGCGCACTCCACTACAATCTGAACGAACTGGTGTTTCGATCGATCGCTAGTCAAATTGAATGCATGCCAAATTTTTGGTCCGAATGAACTGTATAATTGCATCATATTTAAATAAATATATTTTGCACACACTTATTTTTACAAAAAATGCATGATTACTGCAAAATATTCTAATTGGCTTAGAATTTTTTCATTCACACAGTCAAAGTTCTAAGAAGCAGCTTTGAGAATTTAAATGCCTGTAACAATGAAGAAGAAGAGCTAATATTTCATAAAAAGCGAGAAAAATGAACTACACTCGAAACTCGATAATCCGACTACTTGCTGATCTGAAAATACAGTAATCCGAAGGGTTATTTTTATGCATTAGCTACTCTGTAATCCGAATTAATTGCAATTCTTTAATCCGTATTACATGTTTTCCTTGTGTCTTCCAGTTAAAAAGTAAAAAATTTAAATATTTATATGTTTATATACAACTTATAAATTAATTATTATATTTTCATTGACCATTGTGATTTTCTTTAATAAAGTTGCATATATTAAAACAATCCAGTAATTCGAATGATTGTATAG
>JBAMBQ010005017.1:0-63887 GCA_037044495.1 Stegana nigrithorax
TTTCTGCAAATAGTAACTAACAACTTGAAGCAGTTGCTCTTGGCGAGCGTACAAAAAGTAATGAAAAAACACATAACATAAAGGAAAAAAAAAAAAACAAACAACAACAATAAAAAACAATAAAAAAGAACCCAATAAAAAAAAAGTGTAACAGAAAATTGCGCATACGCCACTTTGTCGGTGCAAACGAATGAAATACTTTGACACTTTTTTCATTTAGTTTGACAAATGAAAACACTTATTGGATTTGTAACAATTGCAAATAAAGAAAAACAAAATATAAAAAAAACAAATTACAAATAAAATGTAAATAAAAGAACATTTTAAATAAGTTGCTGCTGCTATGTGTGTAATTGCATGTGTTTGCGTGTTTGTGTGTGTGTGTGTGAAAATGTCAAAGCGCAAAACTATGCAAAGTGCTTATTGACGCATTGACACAGCTCTGACAGCAAATTGTAATATGCTGTGGCACGTGCTGCTGCAGCAAAGCTTTAAAGAAAAAAAAAAAAAAAAAAAATAAAAATAAAAAAAAAAACAAAAAAAATGAATAGAAAATTTAAGCAACGAAAAAAGAAGTGAAAAAACCAACCAAAGTGGCTTCAAGTTAGTTGCCTGCAAAAAACAATAAATCAAGCGTACAGTAACCTTTCGGCAAGGCTTACTGCATACTCAATAAAATACGCGGCGCGCACCCGCGGCAATATGCGCAAATGCGGCACTGCTGCCTTGCCACAGTCAGTCGCAGTCAGCCGCATGCAAATTGTTGCAACACTGCCAGCGCAACACTGAGGCAGGTGGGCCAGAGACAAAAACGGCGGCGGCAGCAACTCTAAAGGCAAATGCGTGTGTGTGTGTGTGAGTGTGAGTGAGTGAGGAGTGGGATGCTGGCTGCCGCACACTGGCGCAGCACTAGAAAGCCAATAACTGCATTATTAAAATTTTCGCGTGAAAAACAATTAACCGCAAGCAATTTTGCTACCAAACAAGCCAAGCAGCAAAGAGCCCAGACAGGCAGGAAATTTGCCATATTTTATTTGTATGCATTTTTACTGCCGTTTTTTTGGTTTTTTTTTTTTGTTTTCTTTTTTTCTTTTTCTTTGCACATATCTAAACAGCAATGTTCACGAATTTAGCACAGCCATATAAATGTTGCAAACTGTTTAGTGCCATTAGCATTCTACAAAAACCTAAGCCTGGCCAAGCTTGCCTCAGCAACTTTGTATGCTCAGCTGTTGTATGGCAGACATTAAGGAAGCTGCTGCAACATAAAATGCATCTTTGTTTTTAAAGTGTGCTATGCTACTGTGGTACACTAAGTTATTAGTTGCCCACTATGTGGGCAGTACATTGTCATATATATATATATATATGCCTTATAGTTGCGCATAGCAGCCAAGACAGTCCGTAACATGGCAGCTGCATATGCAGCAGCGCGAACTACTTAACTAACCTGTGCATCAGCAAAATATAAATATATATAACTGCACATATATATAAATGATTGCATATACATTAGACATATACACATATATTGGCTTAAAAAATAAGAAAAATTAAGCAAACAACTTTTCAATCAAAAAAATATACAAAAATATATAAAAATATAAGCAGCATTAACTTTAATTAATTAATACATATTTGCAAGGTTAGCTGGCACAAGAAAAAAAAAAAAAAAAAAAAACCCAAAGGCTGCGCTAGCCACATGAACATTACTGTGCGCCTGTATATGATTTGTGGTTTTTTCATTATGTCATAAGCACCATATGTGCGCGCATATAAGCGTAGCTTATTTTTAGCACATAATAATAGACTTTGTTTTTTTGTTGTTGTTGTTATTTTTGTTGTTGTAATTGTCTCTTGTTAAGCTTTAGGCGCCATAAAATGTTGCAATGTTGTCGTTTAGCAAATGATTTTCAGTATTAATTAATAATAAACGCCGCATTGTTGCATAATAAATGCTGCTGCTACTTACATACTGAGCATAACGGTAAAGGCAACGGTAAAGGCAAAGTGCTTTTCCTTTTTATTTTTCCTCTTAATCTACGCTTCAAGTAGTCAATGCTCAAGTGTTGTATTGCTGCCATCAAAAACATGCTATACACACACACACACACGGTCGTCGTGTGTGTTTGTTTATGTGTGTGCATGTGTGTGTGTGTGTGTATGTGTGCTTGAAGTTTTTAATTGAGTGCTTTTTGCAACACTTAACTTTTCGTACGCACACAACAGCTCTCCTAGACTGTTGACACTTGCCGCCTTTGTTTTATTTTTCTATGCCAGTTTTGCATGCAGCAGCGTTTTATTGTTGTTGTTGTTGTTGTTGTTGCTGTTGTAGGTACGTGTTTGTGCCACGTTTTACATTGCACTTAATCACATTCATGCGCAGACAGCATATGCCTACCAAACCGCCCTTACTCCCTTCCTGACTTCCTGACTCCATCCTCTCATATGTATATGCCTTTGCTGCCTCACACATGCACACACACACACACACACACATACACACACTCAACGTCATATAATCAAAACAAACGTAGGCCAAGTTGTTTGGCTGCTTTAGCTCTAATGAGTTGCACTTTGTCTGCTTTTCAAGTGTCGCACAAGTGTCAAAATGTGACACTCTGCATAAATGCAGCATTTGGGCTTTGCGCCCTCTCAGGCGTTGCTTAGAGCGGCAGAGCAGCCAAATAGGCAAAGTACTTTGATTATATGTCGGCGCCTACAATCAAAGCACACAACACACACCCACACACACACACACATGCACACTTCCAGACGCGCACACACTCAACTACTGTCTCCCAAGGCGCTTGAAGTCCTTTTGAAGTCCTGTGACACTTGCTATGCTGGTTTTTTCCCCATATTTTTCTTGGCCCGTTTTTTTTTTTGTCATAATCGCATGCAAGAAGTGCTCTCTAGACTTTATGATAAAACACTTAATTCGGTTTCTTTGTATGCGTACCACACACACACACACACACACACACACTCGCTGAGAAAATTTTATTAAAGATAAAGCAAACAGGTTAGCAGCCTTGCTAAGCGCCTGTAAGAATATTTGTGCTGAACATCTTTTCAACAACAAACCTTTCAAGTTTTATATATAAAATACAAAGTGAGTTGCTGTGTTTGACATTTATTAAACTCATACACTGAAAACAATGCAGTTGCTTTTTGATTGGCATTAATTTGTCATCATTGTGAAATTGCCACACAATAAACACTTAACTAATAAACCAAGTTATGTTAGAGCGGGTAGCAACAGCAATACCCGCACATATTTTTTGGATGTCAAAAGCAATCTTAATTATAAGAATGTTAACTACAATAGACAACTAAAAATGTTGTCAGTTATCCGTTCTATGATTGCTTAGTTAGCTGCCTTTAAAATATAATTTGTAGTGTGAATACGAAAGTACAATGGAATTGAATGTGCAAACGTTTTTGTATAAGATACTGCGAAATTTTGCTGTCTTATCGTTTAGGCAGAAAACCATGCTATAGGAAGTATTGTTATGGGTAGGTTATATTGTATATAATTTCATTACTTCCGCTATTTATATTATATCAGTATCAGATTAATGTAACTAATAAAGTTAGGTTTAACATGCCACAAACTGTCAAGAGCAAACTTATTGAACTGCAGTCTTTTATGACTAATCGTTACACTATAATGACAAGTTGAATTTGTCACAGACATGACGACTTAATTATACGTAGCATTTTTTTATTGTTTCTATTTTTTTTTTTTATTTTTTTTTTTTTTGTTGGTTTTTTTTTTATAGCGCATATTACAGCCGTTGCAGATGATTAATCCCTAAGCAGTAGTTGGAATTTTATGGCTTTCTAATAAAATCACGTTGAGGCAAGAAAACTAAAATGCACAAAAAAGTTGACAGCATCAAAATATTTATGACTAAAGAAGCCAGTTCCATAGTCAGGGTCAGAGTCAGAGTCAGTGGCAGAGTCAGCCAACTTAAGTAATGGCAAAAAGATCAACTTGATTGGTTGAGCATATGTAGTCCGTATGTGCTCTGCTAAGGGCCACTGTGCGTTGTTGGGTGCGCAGGGGCAAGTTGGCGAGTGGGGGAATTTTATGAGCTAAGCGTAGCGTGGCCACAGTGGCCATTTCGGCATAGTGCGCAAGTGTGAGCGGTGTGAAAGGTGTGGGATGTGGCGGGGGTTCGGTTGGAGGATGTGGCTGAACTTTGATGTACTCCAACATATTACAATGATTAAATTGTCTGCGTTTGTTTAACTAAAGACTGCCTAAGTGCATTTAGACGCACTGTTGTATGCTACAGTGGTGCTTATGTATGGTCATAAAGCACGCAGACTGTACCCAAAGGACATGCAAATAAAAATGTACGCGGCCAAAGTGTAGCAACTTTGTGTGAAAATACATGAACGCCCTTTATTTATTTATTTATAAATGTTGTATATGCACACATATACACCATGCCCACACACACACAAACACATACACACACATGCGAGTAGTTAGCATAGCTTATGCTCGTCTGAATGTGGAGTGCGTAGCAAATACGTGCGAGTCGAGTCGAGCCGAGCCACTCCGTCCGCTTATCTGTCCGTCCGTCCGTCAATGAACCAACCAGGGTCAGACTTGCATGGCAACTATATGATAGCAGCACTTGCGCCTGACTGCATGCTACATTTTTTTTTTTCTTTATTTTATTTTATTTCAGTTTTTTTATTTTTTATATCAAATATGAATATGACTAAATTAGCTGAAAGTATTGCGCAATATGTTGTTGGTTTTTATTATATTATTTTATTTTTGTATTTTTTTATTTATTATTTTTTTTTGCTACTTTGTTTTTATATAACATTTATAGTGTGGCATATTATAATTCAAGCCTTGTGGGGCTTGCATAAAAAAGACTGTGCAAAACAAATCTCCAAAGGCCGAAACAAAAGAAAAAAAAATGAAAAAAAAAGTAATGTCGTATGTTTTCACTTAAGCGTAAAATAACACACATGCATGAGTCATATACATAGGTATGAGTTTCTGTTGTTTTTGCTTTTGTTGTTTAGGTACACGCGACGCGTGCGCTTCCCAAAGGACTCATATACAAATAACAGTGTACGCACATTGTGCCAACGATGGCAGCGGCAACGGCAACGGCAACGACAGCAAAAACAAAAAGCAAAGCAAATGCCGGAAAAACACCAAACTGTCTCGCACCCCCACACCCACATCTACACCCGCACCCTGTTTGCAGAGGTGTGTCCGTGTTACCCTCGCACAGGCACAAATGTAGTGAAAAAAAAAAAAAATACGAGCAGCACCGCACAGCACAGCAAAACAAACCAAAACAAACGCCAGTCTGCGCCTAAAATTTGAACGCTTAGCAAATACCAAATGCAAAATGTACAGTCGCACTTCGCTATAATGCATGCCACTATAATGCATTTCCCCCCCATACAACGCATGCCGAGTAGACAACACAAAGCACTTGCCACAACGCAGGACATGATGAGATTGAGGCCTGTGAAGCGAAGCAGCTATGTGTATCAACTGTCTCAGGAGGCCAGCCGATGTCAAATAATTTTTATATTGGGGGGATTCCCAAAAATGCATACACATATGCAGCTTACGTATTATAAGTTTACTAAATATGGAGAAATATTTTTTTTTATACTTTATGCTTTGTAAAATAAAAATAAAATAAATAATTTATTAACACTATGCTGCGTTGCTATTATTCTCATATAGAATATTCTCTATAAGCAATTTTTATTATAACCAATTTTTTTTTTATTTTTTTTTTGTAGTCAGCTACAGACAAGTATGACTGTATTTAAAAAATACAAGAAAAGTAAAAACAATATGAAAATGAAAACAAACGCAAAAACGCCGAAAAACACAAAAGGGTGCATGAACTTTTATTGCTCATAACATTTTTGTTGTAGGCAAACTTTTTACAGCTGTGTGCAAGAGGCATAAATTTTGTAGCCAAAAAAAAACAAACAACCAAAAAACAAAAACACAAAAAACCGAAAAACAAAAAAAGAAACTGAAGTGAAATAAAATTCGCGGTTTCCTAAGTAAATTAAGCCTTGAACTGCTCGCATACTCGTGCCTTGCTGATAAGCAGGTTATCAGGTAGCGCACATCAAAATGCATATTACACGCAACATTTGTGCCAAAGAAAAGCTACTTTATTTAAATTTCAAATTGTTAGCAGGCCAACGCGTGCGTCTCCACGTGTGTGTGTGTGTGTGTGTGTGTGTCTGTGGCAGGAGTACGCGCAGGATGCGACGTTATGTGGCAAATATGCAAATATGCATGAACACTTCAGGCACGCAACAGACACAGCACAGCCGTGTGTAACGTGAATACTTAAATGAAACTTGTGCAGTGTACACGAACGAGCACAGGTAGACCGGCACATCTGTGTATTGTGTGAGACAGACATAAAAAAAGCTGCACATAGCAGCAACAAACAAATGCTAAATGCGTAAACAGCATGAAAAATACAAAACAAAACAAAAAAACGAAATAAGTTACTACTTTTGCAGAAAAAAGCAATGCAGCATACATACATATATATATAATATATACCACATAGCAACTCTAATTAAAGTGCGTACCTTTGAGTATTTGCATCCAGGCCAGCACCACAACAGGCATGCAAGTAGCAACTGTGCGGCAGCCATGCGAATAATTTTGTTATTCAGCGAAATCGTTATGGAATTCTATAGTTCTATATGGCTCACAGCGATTAATACCCCAGCTCAATTAAATATACAGCCGTCAGTATATAAGGATGCGTCTAAGCAAAGTCAGTATTGAACTGCGAAGCTGAATGCCTGTAACGTACATGACATATGTATATGGTCACAGCAGCTGATAAATGCAACTTCGCATTGGCAAAAGCAAAGCCGGAAATGCGAGCAATGCAGAGGTTATACAAGGTGAGTATGCGGCGCATGTCCTGCAAAGTCCTGTTCGTGTGTAGCGCTTCTCTATTTGCTTTCTATCAAAATTTTTTAATGAATTCAGCGCTGAGTTGAAATCTGCTGAGCTGTTGCTGCATGAGATCGTAAAATTGCAATTTTTGCAAGCTAAAGTAAGCGACAATTATTGTTGTTGTTGTTGTTGCTATTGCAAGCAAATGACCTTTTTACTTATATATATATGCAACTGTAAGTTTCTTATTTTTTTTTTCGGTTTTTATTTTTTAACACCATTTTAGTTGCTTGCTTAGTGCAGTGGTACATTTACCGTTATTAGCTTAGCAGCATGTCTGCGGCATACGCATGTGCCTCACGCTCGCGTGCCACGCTCACGCTCACGCTCACGAGGCACGGAAACGCATTACAGGGGCACAGTATCACAATAAATTCTCATTTATTTGCTGTGCTGTGTGTAATTAGAAAATTAAAACACAGTTTATAGTGTAGTATGGCAACACAGCAACAACAGCAACAACAGGAACAACAGGAAGCAAGCAAGCAACCACCAGGAAGGCCAACCGTGCAACGCATAACGGTAACTGTGCGCGTGTGGCCCTTGTCCAGGCGGCCAACGTGTATCAACGTGTGCTAACAGCAGCAATGGGGTGTCTGTTGCTTTGCTTGTCATATTGTTGCTGCTGGTTGCAACAACACACACAAACACACACACACACACACACACACACACACACATACATGCAGATAGCCCACGTATATGCCACCATAATATTTTCTGTTGATTTTACCCATTGCTGCCGTTGTGGCCATTGCTGCTGTTGTTGTTATTGCTGTTGCTGTTGCTGCTGCTGCTGCTGTTGCTCCCTTAATTTTTCTTGCGTTATTGCATGGTAATTTCATTTAATACTTGCCATGCCATTAATAACGTTTTTATTTGCATAAGGACATAAGGAAAAAGGCTTGTGCTGCTTGCTTAACTAATGTGTATTGTACATTATGTGGACTGACTGCAAGCGAAAACCATAATGTAATGGTTTAAAAGTTTGTTAAATAGACAGACTGACAGACAGATAGACGTACTGCCACACAATATAAGACAAATAATTAAATTGGCTTGCATTAATTCATTTGCAGAGAGCACACAAAAATATAAATACACATAAGCCAATGAGGTCGTCTAAGAATAGCTGACAGACAGACACACAGACAGTAAGAAAGACTGCTGCCTAAGAGCCAAAGGCACTAAGTAAAAGGTTTTCAATTGCCAACACATTTGCAAGTCATAAAAATTCCCATGAAAATGTGTTTAATTTGCTGCTGCCTATACAATACAGATATTCGTGAGTGTGTGTGTGTGTGTGTGTCTTATAGCGCAGCAGCATTATATGCCTTTACACATTGCATTGCAAATATATTAGCGCATAGTCTTAGCAAAACATAAAAAAAAAAATAGTCAAAAATATTTGAAGGTAAATTGGCTGCTGACACATGACACACATGACAAGGCAGATGCACTTGATCCTTTTTTATGCCCAGTATACTGTTACCAAAAATCAAATGCTTTTCATACAAAACTGCTTATGCGATTTATTATTTGAAAATAATAAACAAATCCGTTCAGAAAAAACTAGACTTCCAATGGAAGTTGGAGGCAGTGTCGGTGGGTATGATATAGAATTCGTATCGAAATTCCCAATATGCAGAAGATATATATTTAACATTGTCAAAAAGTATTTATATAAAAGCAAAAAATAAAAATGATGCGGCTGTGCCTGGCAACTTACAGCAACAATTTTATACAGAAAGTTATGCAGCAATGTGCAAAACACTTAGCCATAATAAACGAACGTTGAAAGGAGCAAAATTCCAGAGCACTTGGCAAGAAAAGCAGAAGAAGCCAGCAACACAAGCCTGCATTGCTTTGGTTGCTGCTATCAAACTGCGAATAAAATAAATAGAGAGAAGCGGCTGCAGCGAAAACCCTGAGGCCAGCTAAGTTCTGAGCGGTTTAAATGCTTACAGTGCCTGCGAATAATCTGCTAACAGGCGTAAGCTATTTGTGATTGTTTTGATTGAATTAAGCTGGCAAACACACACAAAAGGCAGACACAACAGAAAATGGATTTAATTGCTGCATGCGGCAACAAAATATCAACAATAGCAACAACAACAACAACAACAAAAATACACATACAAAGTTGCACAGGCGCTCAACGGCAGCGCTACTCGAAGCAGATCAAAAGCATATAAAATTGAAATAGTGCCTGGCGCATAAATTGCCAGCACGGCTGCGCACTGCAGGCTGCTGCCAGTCACGAAATAGCCAAAGTCTAGCAGGGCACAGTTTAACGAGCGTTTTAAGTTCAGCATAAAATGACAGCAATACGGAAATGACAACAGCAGCAGCAGCAGCAGTCAAAATAAGCCAAAAAACGAAGGCAAGGCAAGGCAAGACAAGGCAAGGCAAGGCAAGACAGGGCGAGGCATAGCAGGGAATAACTGCTTTGTGTGCGTGCGTGACATGCAAGTGAGTGGCCGTGCGTGTATTTGCCACTTAGACACACATGCATAAGTTTTACCCTGTTTCTATATATGTGCATGTGCATGCATGTGTGTGTGTGTGTGTGTGTGTTTGCTTAGTAACACATACACGCAGCATTATATAAATTTAGAAAATTGAAATTGCGCGGCGTGTCGTTTTTGCTGCACTGTACAATGTACGCCAGCGTCTAAATGTAGTTGCCACTTGCAATGCAAAACAAAACAGGAAAAAAAAGGGCAACAAAATAAGCAAAAAATAATAAAAATAAAAATGCGAAAAAAAAAGAAGAAAAATGTGCAAAACAACACCCCAGAGTCAAGTTATAGTTCAAGCAGCAGCAGCAGCAGGAGCAGCAGCAGAAGCAGGAGCAGGAGCAGCGGCAAAGGCATAAAACAAACGCACTGCATGCCCCTAACTCACGCACGCACGTACATAGCAAGTAGTAGCTGGCAAATGTAGTGTACAACAACAACAGCAACAAGAAGAAGAACAACAAAATAAGTAAGTAAGTAAGAGCAAGCAGCACATAGAGACAGAGACAGAGTTATAGACAGAGCCACAGTGTTGCCTGGCGCAGGGATCTTAGAGAAAATACAATCACACTAAAAGGTGTTATACCGCAAACGCTTTTATGAGCCAGCAAACAACAAATTGCTCGTACATCCTTAAGTAGTGTCACATAACCGTTTTTATGTAACACGCACACACACACATGCACACACACACATAGAGGGTGCCACAACAATTCTTGTTAGCTAAATTGAACTGAACTACACTGCAGCAGTTACTACTTTTTGTATGTAGTTCGCTGCTTTCATAGCTTCAATAGGGCTGGCAGCCCTTGCCCAGGGAGTGATGCTCCCAGCAAAAATGTGGGATACAGCATAATTTCCCCGCACATGCCATATACTTTTATCAGCAATGCAACTTGCGCTATTTTCATTCTCACTTTCAGCTGCTGCGATAACAAGCCAAAAATAATCGTCTATCGTTTATCGTTTATCGTTTATCAATACAGCTAAAATCCTCACTTGTTCACTCATGTTTATGCGGTTAGTTAATTGCGCATTTTGACAGCGTATTGCTGTCATAGTGTATAGTGCAGCTTCGATAAGTGCAACAACATTTTTATCGATATACATTTGTCACACAAAAATTTTATCATTATAAGTTGTTACAATTTTACATTTGACTTTTGCGGTAAAATTCCAATTTATTCATATTGTTGCCAAAATTTGAAACTCATATTGTGGCACCCTTTAATATATTTGCTAAACTACACAACAGTAAATACACTTGCAAAATTTGATTTCCTTTTTATTCTTTCTTGTTTTTTTTTTTTTTTTTTTCAGCAGCAGCAGTAGCAGAAAACTATAAAAAAAACGTAGTAGCAAACTGACATAGTCACTCAGCCACAACAACAACAAAAATAACAACAATAATATGGCAAACTGCACTCAAGCCACAAACCTCCCGCACGTTTCTCTAGTAAAAAAAAAAAAAAAAAAAAACAAAAAAAGGCCAACACAAGCCAAGCAAAGTAAACAAACAAAAACTTAACGTAACGGGAACGGTAGGGAACAGAAGGGTATGGGCTGGCAAAGCCTGCGTATATCTGCATGCGGTTTTACGAGTGTGCGTATGCGTGTATGTGTGTGTGTGTGTGTGTGTGGTTGTGTGCGTATTAAGTGTGCAACATGTCGGCATGCGTTTTGCCACATTTGCCGAAAATTAATTTTACACAATTTATATGGCCAACGTTGGCAAATGTTTAGCCAACTGTGCTGCCTGCACACTCTAAAATCGGACTACAATGTTGTGAACTCCCCTACAGCCAATTCCATGCTTACTCTTACTCCTGCTCCTCCTGCTGCTGCTGCTGCTGCTGTTGCTATTGCTGTCAGGTTACTATTTTTACACTGCCTGCCTAAAGTCTTGTACGCAGTTTCAGTTTGCGTTTCATATTTTTTGTTCTTTTTGCTTTTGGTTTTCTTTTTTTTTTCATAAAAAATTTGTATGCAATTTTATGAGTTTTTACTTTTATGTTGTGGTTATTTCGAAAACGTGTTTACGCATAAAAATTTTTCACTTTGGTGCCACTTTGCGCGAAGCGGCAAGTGTGTGGGGTGCAAATGCTGCTGCAAAAATGCACAACAGCTGTAAAAAAAAAAAAAGTAACACTTATGGGTTTTTTTTTTTTTTTTGCCCCTTATCGTTTTGTATCTTTGTGTGTGTTTTTCTTTTTTTTATGTTTATGCGACTGACTACAGCAATGACTTACAAATATACATATGTGAAGAGTTTATGCTTATGCATATATACAGCATTGGACACGACTGTGGCGAAACTTTTAATAACCACAGTTATTGTGCTAAAATTTTACTTACTTTATTTAGGCGTAGTTAAAAGTCAGGAATTCACGAAAAAGTATTTTATTTAGTTATAAGTTATATATATATATATAGGAAATTCAATAAATAACATAAGTTGAAAAGAAAATAGATGAGTAGCAAAAAATGCATATACAGCAAAACTTCTCATAACTGAACAAAGACGGCTTCGATGAGTTTGTCCGATTATGGGAATTGGGAATATGGGCAAAGACCAGGATGCACAAAAAAATAGCAGCCATTACGTAGCTTTTGCATATTCTACTGCTTCCCCTATTTTTCCCCCATTTTTTTCTTCTTATCTCTGCTATTTGTCATATTTAATTTTAATTTGTGAAATTATTTTGAAAATATGCAAAATACGTGTACAGTTTTTATCACACCTGGGGCGCTAAATTCGTGGCCACCACTGTGCATAAATGTGCTATGCTTTGCATAGTGCTAAATACTCTTTGTTTTTGTTTGGCTTTGTTTTGTTTTTAAGGTGCGGTCATGGGTGTGTTTTGTTTGTTAAGCATTTCGTATTATTTATACTTTAAATGTACTTTTATGGCAACACTTTCTCAGCACACACACACATACACACACTATGCAACAACAGCAACACGTATAAATGGTAGCATAAAGGCAAATTGATTTTTGCATAGCATGTACTACATGAGCGAGCACAACTGTTCACACACACACGCCACTGTGTTGTATTGATAAATGTCTGCCAGACAAAATTAATGACAGCTCAATGTACAATAATTAAAGATTAAATTAATTTGTACATGCCTGCGTTGAAATAATGAAATTGATAATGCAAAAACTACAATTTCAACTTTTTTTTTTTGAAATTTTTTTTTTTTTAATTTATGATACTTTTGTTGTTATTGTAATGTAGTGTACACAACACAATAACAATAATCGAGTACCAATCAAGCGTTGACTATTTGATTTATTTAATTAACATTTTGAATTATTACTTGCACTTTGCTGATAAGAAAATAAGCAGCAGCAGCAGACAAAATGAGGCGGCACAGCATAAAAAATGTACACAAAACACAAACAATGCAGAAATGGAACTTATGTACATATGTATATAATTAGTACTTTTTTAATTATCGTAGGGAAAGCGACTTGAAAGCAGTTACATGCCAAAGTGTAGACAACAGAGCAAAGCAAATATATATTTGAAAAAACATAAAAAAGTGCCAACACAAAACTACTAAGCAAGAAAACATTGCAATAAATTGTGCATATGTATATGTCCGATAGATTAGCATATATTACAAAAACAAAACAAAAAAAAACACGAACTGTACTTTTTGTTTCGTCTTATGGCTTTTAGCAACTTTATTGTTTCTTAAATCTGTCTAAAACAACAAAGTGTCGAAGAGCAATTTAGTTTTTTACATAAACATTAATTACAACGCAAAAGGCATATATTGTATATAGACAACGAAACTTTCAACTTACAGCATTAAGTCGCTATGCCATGCAGCAATAAGAAAAATCAAATGCAGCTAAATTGGTGTGAAACTGCAGAGAAGTGTTTTCAAACGACAATTGTGCTGCAGCAGTACAGCTTATAAAGGCAGCACTGTAGACTACATAAAAAAAAAAAAATAAAGAAAATAAATAAATTGTGTAAATCGACAAGAAATGTCTGCCCCAATGTCTCTACAGGTAGCAGCATTAAGCAATATGCAATCAATATGTTTTCTTCTTTGTTGTTGTTGTTGTTGTTTTTGTTTTATGTTGTTTTGATTTGACTGTACAAGCATAACAAATGACACGGCATGCAATTGCTTTTGGTTATGATTGCGTTGATCTTTTGGTCTGCAGCTGTCCATCAATTTGTTGTCTGTCAAATGTTGTGCAATTACCGCAACAATCAACGCCATCACTCAAATTATATATGTATGTATGTATGCATGTATGTATATAGTATGTGTATGTGTGTATGCATGGACTCACTGCCTGCCTCGCCTGTCTTGCCAGCATTGCCGGCATATAAATTACATGCGTATGCAGTGCATAAGTGTGCGGTAACTAATTAAAGCTGTCAGACATGCAATATACGCAATAAAAACCAAATTATTAAATAATGGCATGTCAATAGTAAATGAAATGCAATACAATGCCATTGTTTAGTTCGAAAGTAATATTGTGATTTAAAGCTTTACACGACAGCGACAAATGCTGCCATCATTAACAATAATTGCATTGTGCACGTGCAATGCAGTCTTGTGTAGTCTAGTGTTACTGCAAGGATATGTCTGTGTGACACAAACGCAGCAAGAGTCATTTAAGGCATCGAATGTCACAAAGGCGCAGCCAGACACAAATTGGCTTTTACTAAACTTATTTTTAATGATTTTGCCAACATTGCTGTCAGTCAGTTCAAAGCGCAGCAGCAGCAGCAGCAGCAACAGCAGCAGCAGCAACTTTGCATGGCATCATGCCAGACAATGCAAGTGTGAGAGAGTGCAGCGCACAGGCCAAGTATAAGAGTCGCCGCCTAAGGATTCGTTTGCTTAGATTCGTTCGGTTTGCTCGTTTGTTCGTATATTCGTTTGGTTTGGTTTGGTTTGGTCGGCATCTCGCTTGCACACACACTTAAATGTTTTGTTGTCGCCGTTGTCTGCTCTTTGGTAATTTTAATCCCATTTACTTTTAAGTTCGCTAACATGCATAGTCTACAGCAACAGCAACAGCAACAGCAGCAGCAACAATAGCAAACAAAAAAGAGTAGCTAAGAAGAGGTAGTCGTTGCCATGCACGCCATTATCACTTTGCTGCACGGCATATCATCAACATCGTTGGCAACATTATTACCATTAAGCTGCTGCTTTGCCTTGCCTTGCCCCGCCCTGACTTGCCTGCTTATGCCTTATCCCTTTTGCTGTGCATACACATGCACATACAACTTTTGATACTTCATGTCGCTGTCTATCATTATGCTTTGCTCTCACCTTTTTCTGAAACACACACACACATACACATGCACACACACTTAGCTGTATCCTTACAACAAGCCAACAACAGTAAGGCCAGGCTAGGCTAGACTAGGCAAGCAGGCAGATAGACTGACAGACATACAGACAGCCGGACAGGCATACAGGCAGGCAGTCAAGCAACTTAGTGACTTTCGACAGACGGCTGCCGCAAGTTAGCAACCTCAGACCTTACCGCAGCACCTTTCAAAATTTGTTTGAGTTTAGGATTTTGCATGTCGATTTAGCTTGTTATTGTTGTCTCCCGCTGCTGTTGCTGCTTAAACTTTTTGCTCTTACTTTGGCCGACTGCTTACTGTTACTGACTGCATATACCACACACGTCTGCACGTCACTGCTGTTGATGTTACTGTAGCTGTTACCTTTGCCGTTGCCGTTACCGTTGCCGCTTCCGTTTCCGCCTGTTTGTTTAGTAGTTGTGTGTTTTTTTTTTCTTTTCTCTGCTTCTTTTCGACTACTTACTATTTTTCTTGTGTGTTTGTGTGTGTGTGTGTAATTTTTATTATTTTTTTTCTTTTTTTTGTGTTTTGCCAAAGTCCTTTTCATGTTCGTAAGCCGTCACTTGCACTTGAGCATACACATATATGTATGTATATTTATGTATATGCATATGTGCTTATATACTGACTGCTTTGGCACATGCATGCAGATAAAGTTCAACTCTTGCAGCTTTAACTTGACTATTGACATTGCTTGGGCCAAAACTGTATTTATGCGGGTTTGCGCTGCATTTAACTTATTGGCTTTCGAAAAAATAAGTCAAATAGCCCAACTCAGCACAGAACAGCTCAGGCAGCAAATTTTAAGACAGCTTAAGCAGTCAACACCTGCCAGCAAAGATTATTGCCGCATGCATATACATATGTACATACATACATATGTATATGTCACGTAAATGCTCATATTAAATTTCCCATTATCAGATAAAAACATTGTTACTGTGGATGTCCTATTAAGGGAATATATGTAATTTGCTTAGGAAAAATTATGAAGAGCTTGCGAAATTTGTGCGGTTATAAGAACTGTTCGGTTTTCGATTTCTCTGTACATTTATTTTTACAATTGTTTGCATTTCTTTCTTTTTTTTACCGCTTACTCTTCGTTGATAAGTCAAGATGAAGACAAAGCACTAAATTCGAAGCTGATCACTAAGCAAATGCTCAACACACCTTTCAAGATGCGCATATGCGTAAATTCCTTAATTTTTAGATATTGCTTTTTTTATGGCTGTTGTTTTTCTTCTTTATTTTTTATTTATTACTGCTTTGTGCTTACACAGCATGCGTTAATACATAAAAAAAAAGAATCATAAATGAAAACAGAAACCGGCAACAATAAAGCTTAAGAAATATCTATAACGCGCAACAGATACACATGCTAATGGCATTTTTAAAAGATTAGATCAAAGGCATTTCGCTTTGGAATTTGTATTGACGGCGTTGGCGTGCCGCAATAGTAATCCTTTGCTTGTACAGTCATAAGTCGCTATAACGCGCACGAGCGCAAACGTCAAACAGATTATTGTAATAAATTGCTTTAGATTGCTTAATTAAATATAAGTGAAATATGTTTTTTTTTTTTCGAACTTATTTTGTTGTTATGCAATTTTAACTAACTAAGCTAAAAATCTAGACATTTTATTTAAGAGTAAATCAATCTAGCTGTCATATGCATTTTTGTGTATACGCCAATCAATTGAGTGATTTAAAAAGTATCCGCGGTTTTTGCTGGTGTTGTTACTCATATATCATGCAACACTAATCTAATTGTGTCAAGCAAACACGTGTTTGAAAGGTAATGTTTTAGGCTCATGTAAAAAGTTATAGTATATTTTTCGGAGCGGTTCGTTATAGCGTAGTTCAACTGTAGCTTCATTGCCTAAGCAACAATGTGGCTATCACTTAATAATTGTATCTTATGCTTACATTGCGCATATGTGGTTCAATTCCAATGTTAAGTTGAAGATTTTCTAAGCGAATTTCACTGCCATGTGCTAATCCGAGTACAGGCAGCAAGACAGCAAGGCAGCAAAGCAGCAAAACCGCGTAATGCGCACACATCAGACGTCTCAATCTAGAGTGGCCGGCCACACAATTAGACGCCACTTCAGGCTGTCAGTCAATCAAGCAGACATGCCATGCTGGCATTTGTGTGGAAAAATATGTGCCCATTTCTGTGCCCGCGTTTGTGTGTGTGTGTGTGTATGTGTACACACATAATAGATCTTAAAAATATGCATAGACGCATTTATAAGATTCAAGTGTCGGCTGTTGCGTGCACTCAGTCATGGACATTAATTATATAATAAAATTTGTCAAATAAATGCATGTTATGGCAAATCAAGTGTCAATTGCGCCATCAACAAAATAGAAAAAAATACAAAATTATTGCTGTTGTCCCTCATGGTTTTTGCTATTGCTCTTGCTGAAACGACAAAACCAACAAATAACGAAACGCTAAACAAACCGAAATAAAGTTTTGTAATAACAAATTCAGTTTGCGGTGTTGATTTTTTATGCAAATGCACAATAAAAAAAAGAAAAAAAATCTACACAAAACTCGAAACAACAAAGAAAAAAAAAAAGGTTAAATTGAACAACAAACAAAAACCGGCACAGTATTAAATTACAAACAAAACCACGGAGACACTTGCCCACTGAAGCTGAAATTTATTTGCTTTATTTAGACATACATATACAATATATAAATTTACACATATATATTGTATATATATATATATATATATATATGTTTTATTTTTATTTTTTTTTATGACTTACTAGTTGACACTTAGTGTGAATATTGTGTGGTCTGTTGTAGACGTTATTACATACCTGTAAAGATAATAATAAAAATGAAATACATGTTAGTATAACACTAATATAGTTTTTTTTTTTTGTTTATATATACAATAAAATATATAAATATACATATATGTCGTCCACAGTAAAAAATGAAGGTTTTTTTTTTCACAGTTTATATTATAAACCATTTTTTTTTTACTACTCGAAACTCAGCACATATATATTTAGTAGAACTTCGCTAATCCGGATTACTCGGAAATTTTTATTGCCAAAGGCATATTAAAAGGCAAAAATATTTATAAATGCTATTCATTTATTGTACAAAACAATTTCAATATTTCGAAGAAAAATTGAAACAATTTCATTTGATTTCATTTTCATGAAAAACTAACTAAAAATCTTCTTTTCAATGCATTGCACATATACAACATTAGAGTATTCCCCCATTTACGGATACTAAATAAAGTGTAAAATATATGGGCTAATGTCAAATAAACGTGTTTTATTTTACTGAGAGTTCAAATAAAAGTTTTAATTTTTCTTACTCTGTCCGGATTGCAGACGGATCCGGATTAGACAATATCCAGATAAGCGAAGTTCTACTGTATATACATACAGTCGGACCTACATAACGGAATCGTTGGGTCGGCCAAGTACTTCGTTATAATGAAGTACCGTTATAGAGAAGTTCGTTATAAACGACTTCCACTGTGTATATATGTATGTAAATACAATAAAGATTAAGATTTTTTTAAGCAAAATCTAAATAAAATTTTTTATTTTGTTTTACTACTTTAAACTCAGATAAATGCTATTTAACCTGATAGCTTGTTTTTAAGTTTTAACAGCCTTTTGCAGCTCTGCGTGAGCCTTGTAATTACACGCTTAAAACATTGTAATTCCTGTACTTTTTTAGATATGCATATTCAAGAATTCCACATCCCGTTTGCAGTTGCTGAGCACTTGCCCACCTGTTGATGTGTGATGCGCTCAAGCTGGGATCTTTACAATAAACTGTCTCTACGTTTTATGCAATGCTTGGCAGACAGCAAATAGACTTTTGTCTGAGCAGAAGTTTGCTAGAGCTGGAGAAAAGTATGGCTGCTGGGCAGCAGACACTCAACGCAGCATGTGGAAGTGGCTGCTTGATCGGCATATGGAGCCAGTGTAGGAGTGTTCAGGAATGCTGAGCTGTGCGCTGGCGCTTAACGCCCCAGTTAGCGCGAGAATTGATCGAGCATAAGACAATACAGATGACGCAGCATGGCATGAGTTGGACATATGTGTGTGCCAGGCATCAGCATCAGCAACAGCAGCATCTGTGCAGAATTTGCCTAATGTGTCGTGTCGCGGCGCGTCGCGTTTCGTCGCATAGTTATGATTTTATTGCTACACACACACAAATCTCAACAAACAAAACACATTCATCACAATTGCTCGACAGCTGTACTGTCTGACTGTCTGTCTGTCCGTCTTTGTGACTGCGTAAGTTTCTATTTGCTTATGACACAATATACAACACACACACACACACATACATGCGCACAATGCATCAAGCAAGATTTATTTTGTAGCTGTTATTATTTTTTTTTTTTAAATTTAAATCTTTTTTTTGGATTAAATCCACAAGAAAAAAAACATATGATTTATTTTAAACATTTTTTAAGTGCTTGGCTGTGGTTTTTTTCATTTTTGCTGATGTTGTTGTTGTTGTCGCTTTCCGGCAAGTATTTGACTTAATTCGCTTAAGCGTTTTGCAAACAACAACAACAACAAAAGCTTTTTATATAATTAAAATATACTAAAATATCAAACATGCATAAATAAATAAATGCATTTAGTTTGCAGTTGGAAATGCCAAAGCGATTTGTGTATTTGTAAATTCACAATTAAATCATATTTGTTAAATTTATTTTTATGTTTTTTACTTCGGTTTTTCTTTTTTTTTTCCTGTTTTTTGCTGCAGCAATTAGTTTAATGGACTGTAAAAATTAAAAGCCATAAATATTTTTTGGCGCCATGCTTGCAATATTCAAAAAACATTAAAAAAAACGACAAACGTTTTTTTTTCTCAGCATTTTTTTATTACGGCTTTAACAAATTAAAGCATAAACTAGTTTTACTCCAAAGCTTATACAAAATTGGCAAATGCTTGCAGATAAATTTATGCACAGTAAGTAAAAATTGTGTTGATTTAATGTTCATTCCATAATATGCAAACTAGGTATGTTGGCACAGTGCAGCACTGAGTGCACAAAATTAAACTTATTGATTTAAACGATTTTTTTTACTATTGTTTTTTTGTATGTATTTTATGCCAGGTTGCAGAAAATTTACTTCTTTTTTGTAGATTTTCTTTTTTTAAGATTTTTCGCATATCAAAATATATGTACATATATATATCCTCAATATTTTATACATTTTTTGATTTTACTTGAGGCAACAGAGCAAATCACACAACGACGAAATGGAAAGAATATTGAAAAAAACTTTTACTGAACCCACTTATGGCAAGCAAGCCAACGTTCGGGCAGGACAACATCCGCCGGGTAAGCTAGTTTTATATAAAACTACTGCATTTTTGCTTTACTATTTGTTGCATATCAGTTCTGCTCAGTTATCTCATCTGACTTATTAGTTTGATATGCGTCTGTGCTGAGTGCCAGGACTTTGAGACACAGAGCCCAATGGCATGGCTTCGAGTCTGGCCAGCTATACCCTCTGGCCAACTGCAAGCTCAGCATAGCCACGGCAACTTTGTGTAATATCAGAAGCTTAAGCTGCTTTGAAGTGTTAAAATCTTAAAGATTGCAATTAAATTTTATTCACTTTAGCACTAAATCAATAAAAAAATAAGTGAAAACATATAAGTGGCACGTTGTGTTGCAAATTATTAACACAATTGTAACAAACACCTAACAATGACTTCACAAATTCTATGCTACACGATCAATTAAATAAATATGTAAATATGTAAGCATATATATATGCAAAATTTCAAATAATTTATTTGCTTAGTAACAAAATAATAAAATAAAAAAATAATCAAGAAAAAAAAAAACCATTACAAAACCAAACAATTCACAAAGAATTCACTTACACAGCAGTTTTCCTAGAAAAATTCTACTTCATATGTATAAATCAACTCTTTTATATGTTTTATTTGGAAATTTGAGTAATCAAAGTGAAAATTGTAAGCAATTTGCGCAAAGCATGCCATAACCAGGCGACTGCAAATGTAAGTGTGTTATCAGCACAGAAGTGTTGTGCATATGTAAGTACGTCGCAGCAATGCTCACCTGTAACAGTCAGCAGCAACAGCAGCCACAACAATAACAAAAACCACATGTCAAACAATTTTCTATTCAAAATTGTTACTTTTTTTAGGCACAGATTTATTTAAAACGGCAACAAAAAAAAAAAAAAAAAAAAACATTTGCCACCAATGCGTCAACCAAAAAAAAACAAAAAAAAACAAAAAAAAAAAAATAAACAAAATTATTGTACAAATTTATGAATGAACAGAATTTTCTTTTTCTTCTCCAGCTCCTTAGTAAATGAGTCACAAATACAACGCATGTTATAATATTTAAAGTTGAGAGTAAAAAAAAACAGTATAAATCAATTATAATAGATGACATATTCAATTTGAAGGTTGAATAACAAATACAAAAACAAGCAAATCAAATAAAAAATAAGAAATAACTAGAAGCTGACGCATGCTTCGCAAGTTCTACAGCCATTAAACGCTTGACTTGGACTTGCCTGTAAGCAACAAAAAAAAAAAACAAGCAAAAAAAAACTCATATGCAAATTCCTATTAACAAAAAATTACTATAACGTATATTCTAAGCTTTATAGAGAATAACAAATAACTGCTTAGATGCCGGCATGTTGTCATACAATGAACGCGCTGGCAAACAGGTTGCAGAAATAAAAATCAATAGAAAGAAAAAAAAAATACGAAAAAACAAACAAAAAAATTATAAAGAAAACAAATACTTATGAGTAATAAGCTTAAAAAAAAATATTAATAATAGAAAATAAATTTATTGTAACAAGTTTCATAGAAACAAAAAACAAAAAGAGGTTAACTGTTAGAAAAAAAAAAAAAAAATGAAAATAAAATAGCAAACAACAAATGCGTTGCAAATTTATATGTAAGAAGCACATAAAAAAAAACTACATATATACAATAATAAAAATAATAATACTAAGTAAATTGCCATAACAAATTTATTAGCAAAATAAAAAAAAAATGACATTGCCAACTCATGAGTAATAAACCTTAAAAAAATGTTGATAATACAAAAAAATAAATGGCAATAAAAAATGTACAAAAAAAAAGAAATTTAATCAAATAAAATATAAATGAAGCAAAAAAAAGCAACAACATATGTGACTTTTGTTTCAAATTTGCATTGATTTTTTTTTTTTTGTTTGTTTTTATTTGTTGTGTTAAATTTTGATGCGTAATTTGAGCGCAAATTGCACTACTCATGTCTTGCAATTGAAGTATTCATTTAACATGAATATGCCAAATATCGTGTATTAGTCGTTAAGCACGCAAACATTTGACACCAGCCACAATCAAAGCAACTGAATGACACATAAGTGTCGCTAACAGCCATAAACATTTACAGATGTGTGTGTGTGTGTGTGTGTGTATATTTGGGGCGGCAGCACATTAAATAGCGTTAACATATTATATACAAACAAAGCAATATTATTTACAAAAGGTGTTACAAAAATCAACAATATTAAATAACAACACCGGCAACAACAACAGCCACAAAATATATGAAAATAATAATAGCAAATAAATGAGCCCAAAAAGCGTTTCTATTCTTCTGTAACTGTTTTATAGCGAAACACACTCAACGCAGAAAAAAGAAAGCCACACAAATATTTTGCAATTCAATGTTGAACGCATATTTTCCGCATATTAACTCAGCAGGCTTTCATTTTTTTTAGGAATTCTCTTACTTTAGTTAATTTTTTTTTTTTCGGTAACACAAAGCGACGTTTAACATTTTTTCTGCGTATTGCTTTTGTTGTGAGTTTTCAAAAGGCTTTTGCTTTTACTTTTTATTGCGTTTTTGCACACTTCATTTTTTTTTTTTTTTACATGCATTGAACAATTCTATAAGCAAATTTATAAACAAGTATAAATAAATTTTTAAATCAGGAGCACAGCTCTGAGCTCAAATGTTTCGGCTTTAATATTCGTAAAATTTCATTTAAAGCATTTCATTTCTATTCTAAAGCAAACCTAAGTACGAAAAATTTGCTCAAAAGATAATTGTGCCAAAATTTAGTATGATTTGTTTGTATGCATGTTCAAAAATGTCATCAAGGTTAATAATGCTGGCAATCAAAAAAATGTACAAAAAAGCTAATGAAAAAGATTACAAAAAATATTTTAAACAAATATCAACAACATAAATAGCAAAATAAATTATACCAATTTTTTTTTCTATTCTTATATAAATTTATTTAAAACATTTAAGTGCATTTTTCAACGTTTCTTAGTATTAAACAATATGCAAAATAAGGAAAAGTAATATAAATTTGAAAAGATTTACAAAAAAAAAAAATTGGTTCCATTGTTAAACAACGCACGACCCGAGAAAAATTCGCTTGAGAAAAATTCGCTTCGAACGAGCGCCGATCGACACAAGTAAAAATAAATAAATGCATATAAGGCAGTTAACGCAAAATAAATATAAACAAATCAAAAAAATTTGCTGCTACTTAGGAAATATAATATATAAAATTTGCAGCTATTAAATTATATTTTGAAATTCTTAGCAGATTTTATAATAATCAATAACAAAAATAGCAGCAAATTTTGTAATTTGCTGTGATATTTTGTATGAAATTTCTTATGCCGCATATTGTTAATATTCTTCTTATTTTTGTTGCTAAATTAAATTATAAATATATTTTCATATGCAATAATTCGTAAGTGGTTTCTATAAATCTAATGCCAGACAGCGTCTCAAATTGAGTGCAGCCCAGTTTTGGTTTTGGTTTTTTTTTTCTATTCTTTTCTTTTTTTTTTTGCTTTGTGTGTTTATATTTCGTTGCACACATGTGTATGCGTATTATAAATTTTTTCAAAGCATGCAACGCAAGTATTTGTACAATTTGGCACGTTCATATCTCATATAACGTTAACTGTGTGCAAAGCCCTGCTCCCCCACCACGCTACTGAGCAGCAGACGTGCAACAGCAACGCTTGGCATATTTAAGTGAAACTAAATTTCGCTTTGTTTGCGATGGAAAATCATGTAGTCACTTGCATTTGCACTTGACTGTTGATTGCCATTTATTGTATATTGATAATAATGCCAACCTTCATGCTGACGATCATCATCAAGTTTGTTGTTGTCGTTGTTGTTGGTGATGTAGACGATGAGGATGATGATGATGATTATGATGATGATGATGATGATGATGATGTAGTTATTATTATTGTCGTGCATTGTGATGAATCATTGTTTGCTTAATTTTCGTTACTTGTATCTTTTTGTCGTTGTTATTGTTTTCTTTATTTTTACGCTTTTTTTCTTTAATTCAGTTGTATTGGTAAGCGCCATTGTATTCGCTAATTAAATAATGCAAATAATTGTGTGTGAAACAACTTGGGGAAAAGCAAAAACGTTACGAGTATTTTATGCATTTACAATGCCGAACTAAGAATTATTTGCTTGCCTGCCTTTGCAAAAGTATTCGTCGCAGTAAGCAAGCAAGCGAAAAAAACAAAAAAAACACAAAGCACGCAAACATATAATGGCTGCAACTAAATTAGCGCCGACCTGGCGTATACGCAATAAACATATTTTATCAATGCAGCAGGCAACGGTAAAGTTATTAGCACATTTTCGGTTAGAATTTATTACCGTTATACACAGAGGTGCACGTAAAGTAAAACAAAGGTTAAGTTTACATTTTTGTGCCTTTTTTTCTATTCATTTTTATTGTTGTTGTTGCTGTTGTTGTTGTGCTTACTCTCGTTGGTCAGATAAAAGTAACATAGTCATCAGGCTGATATATGCAGGCAGCTAACTTGACTAACTTGCTACAACAACAACAACAATAACAACAAGTAGCAGTAGTAGACACAAGAAATTACAACAACAACAAACGGCAATAACAATCACAGCAGCAACAACAACAAAAACAACAAATTCGAGAAGAAAAACAAAAGCATTGTGCTCATAAATTTTGCACACAAACTGCGTAAATCTCGGGCAAGCTCTCGACAGACAAACACACACACACGCACGCACACACACACACACACAAATACACAGGCACAGGCACAGACACTGACAAACACACGTCAAAGCAACCGCAACGAAAATTTATGAAAATTGAAAGCTTTTCGTCATAAATTTTCTAAATAAATTGCCTAACAACAACAAAAACAAAAAGAAAATGTAGAAAACGAAGAAGAAGAAGAAGAAGATGATAACGACGAAGCAGAACTTATGCGTTGAGAGTTCAAAATAAGTTGTTAATTGCTTAAGTGCACCCAGGGTTGTGCCAATATTACATTTTATTATTACGCATGGCTAAAAGCAACACGATGCCTATGCATAAACAGCATTATGCTAATAACTGCTAGCATATACAGTACAGTCCCAATAAGGCGCACACTGTACGCGCATGTACAATAAGACAAACCGCATTCGATTCAATACACATTTGCTCGCTCGGCTGTGTAGACACTGTAAGGCATACAATAAACTTTTACTTTTCAGCTCAATGGGACTGTGCACTTTTCTTTATGACTTACTCGGCTACTTGCTGCTCGGTATAGCCTCCATACCCATTTGCGTACTATTGCATAATGTAATTACTGCAACAAATTTATTATTATTTAGCACTTTCTGGCGCTTACATTTTTGTTTTTTTTTTTTTGTGCAGTTTTATTATTTTTAATTTATTTGTTTTTGTTTTTTAAACTTTTGCATCTATATGCTTTTGAAAGTTCTTATACTGTTACCAAAAACAACTTTAAACTATTGCGCCAATATGTGTCCTCCATATTGGTAGCCTTGAAATTCTGCAGCGTTTACATTGCAAAATCCAGCATAGACGTTGCAGTGTCACACACTCTAAGCCTACTGACAGCAAGCGCAAATATATTGCAGCACAGTGATTGGCACGTCTGTGTCATATGTTGACCTTCATGCGCCTGCTCCTGCGTGAGTACAGTTGGCAGGCCTAATAATTTAAAAACAACCAAGGTTAAGTGACTTGTTCACAGTTTACTTGACTAGCATACACGGTATGTGCATTAAATAATCGAACTTAAAATTCAAATCATAAAGACTGGAATGTCATCGCATTTTCATTTCAATTTTGGGAATAGAATGGCGATTTGATGCTTCTGCTCGTCCAGATCTCGGATCATCATTTACTCATACGTTACTCATGCACTCATCATCATAAATTATTTTTAACATTTCGTAAGTTTCAGTGAGCAAAATTTATCACCCAAATAGGATCTTTTAAAATGTGCATCACTATGTCAGCTGGCGATGGATCAGCTTGCTGCGATCGAAGGAAAAAAATGCACTTTGCCAACACTACCAATGAATAAGAAAAATAAAAATAATAGAAAACTACGGTAGTTCCCATATCTTACTTTTTAAATAACAGCATATTTCGCTTTTTCATATGCTGCCTGCTTTCTAATTGTGTGCATTAACGGTACTATACTGTATATATATTTATGTATATAACAAACATAGCAATATATGCTTAAATAAAAATGCGCAAAAATAACAGTAAAACAAAAAAAAAACGAAAAAAAAAAAAACCGAAAACCAAAAACAAAATAAAAAATTAATGCACATCCCTTTTTTGCGCACAAAGGCTGCTGCTGCGGTTGTTGCCGTTGCTTGGTCTGCCGCTGCTGCTGATTTGCGTTTAAGCATGCAACACGTGCCGGCGCATGGCAGCGTGCATTATTATGCGACTTCATGGTCACGTTAGTCGCGAAATACTTTTTGCAACTTTGTAAATGCGCAATGCTGCTGCTGCTGCTGCTGCTCTTGCTTTTGCTATTTTAGTTGTTGTTGTTGTTATTGCCGCGCAAACAATGGGCCATAAGCACAGGCACAGACAATGTAAACGGCAGCCGGCAGACAGCAGCCAGCAAGCTAGCAGCAGTCATCGCCAGAAAGACAGACAGACAGACAGACACACTGGAGTAGACGGACAGACAGACCGCATGCATAGCATCGAGTGTTGGTCGGTGGTGTTGTTGGTGTTGTTTACCGTTTACCTGTGCAATGAGCATAAAATATTTGAGACGCGTGCCTGCGCGTGAATGCAACGCGCCGCACATGCATGCCATGTTTGCATATACGTGTGGCATATTTAGATGTGTGTGTGTGTCTGTGTATGTGCAATTGTGCGTACATGCCACAAGCTGAATGCTGACTGTCTGACTGACTGAATATTCTCGTTGCTATTGTTACTGCTGCTGCTGCTGCTGCTGCTGGGAAGTTTAAACAGATGCAGTTATTGTGTTATTAAATGAATTTACTTGCTACTGCCTGATGACTCAATATGTTATAGTACAGAAACACAACAACAACAACAACAACAACAAATAATCTTAACTATTTAACATTGCATGTCTCAGGCATGTGGCAATTAAAAGCGATCAATGTCGTTGATGACACTAAGCTCATATAAATAATTTAAGTGAACACCTAAAACAAACATACACACACACACACGCACACCCTAAATGCTTGCATTAAAATGTCAACATATTTATCAATAAAAAAATAAAAAACATAACTTTTTCTTATACTTTTTTTTTCTCAAAAACCTTTTCTTTTACGCATATGCCACACATACACAAACGCAGCAAAGGCCAAATGGTATTCAATGCATGCAAGCAGTTGCGCGTTTATCACAATTATGTTCAAGCAGTTCTGCCCCTGTCTGCTGCATTAACAGCATCACAAAAGTACTTAACGAAAAAAAAAAACTTCAATTGTGCTGCTGCGCTGTGAAAATTTGCAAAACTTTTTGTTTTCACAATGCATTGCAATTAACTTTTGCTTTGTTACTCAAATGCGCTTACTAATTGTTTTTCTGTTGGCATTTTCCTTCTTTTTTTTTTGTGCCATAGGCAATAAACAAAAACCACAACAACAAGAAACATTTATTAAATATAATTTTGCTTTTACTTGCATAGCTACGCTCAATTTCATTTTATTTGTTTAACTTTGTTTTTGTTAATTGTTTTTTTGGTTTGAAAATGTACGTTTTTTACTTATTGTTGTTATTGTTGTTGTTGTTTTAACTGTTTGCATGTTAAAACGTAATACAACAACATAATTTATAATTTATTGTTATTCTTGCAACTGATTTTATTATGCATATACAACAAAGTACGCTGCGCTGTTGGTTTTTTGTGTGTGCCTGCACAGTGTGCGCTTGCAATTTCAGTTTTCTGTTTGCCTTAGCGGAAGTTACAATTTTCATTTTGGCGCATAAACTTTGCCAACATTCCACAATTGTTGTTGTTGTTTTTGTTGTATGCCATTTTGCAGCGGATGCGAATGCATAACAAAAATTAAATAATATGTTTACGCATGCATGCGACTATTTGCAGTTTGTTTTTAATTTTTGGCGTTTTTTATTTTTAGTTTTCATTTTTATATTTTTTATTTTTTGTTTTTTGGAAGAATGTCAACTTGCAAAATTTGCAAATTTTCACAATTTAAATTTTGAGTTTACGTTTTAATGGTTTTTCTTGCTTGCACAACACACAATACAAAGTATGAAAGAAATGAAATTTTACCTAAAAAATTTTTGGTATTTTTTTTTTTTAATTTATTTGTTTTAATTTTCTTTTGCTGGTTTTTTTTTTTTTTGTTTTTCATGTAAGCAGCCACGCATGTAAAAACAGCTGCCATAGACGCATGCAATGAAATATATGCTGCCAGCCAACAAGTAAAACTATTCAATTTTAGAAAGTTCAAATTAAACAAAAAAAAAAAAAAAAAAAAAGAAAATAAAAGTTACAAAAAAATTAGAAGAAAAATGCTGCATTCTAAAGCACAATTGCATGCATGCCCCGAACGCAGCCAGTCAGTCCAGGCATTGGCCAGTACCCGGGGTGCTTGGGCAGAGGCAGGCAGCGGCAGCGGCAGCAGCATGCGGCACGAGAGCACAGCAGTAGTCCATTGATATGCCAGTCAGCTAGTCGGCGAGACCACCCAATTGCGCACACGCCCGTGGACCGTTGAAGTGCGCTAAGCTGAGCTGAGCTGAACTGAACTGAACTGAACTGGCAGCCAAGCGACCAAGCAACTGAGCAGCTGAGCAGCTGAGCGACCGAGAGACCAAACAAAAAAACTTTCGCGTACTTTTGGCCAACTGTGAATATCACGCGCTTCTCGCTCTATCCCGCTGGCTTGCTTGCGTTGCCTTTGGCGTTGTCTCTAATTTTTTTTGCTTTTTTTTTGTTTGTTTTTTGGTGTTTTTGTTTTCTTGCGCAGTCATGTGTTTTATGCATTTTGCAGCGAACGTCAGCAACAAGAGCAACAAGAGCAACGAAGTATGGCAGCGAGCAGCGGGCAGCAGCATGAATTATTTATGCGCTTTTGGTTGAAGTAACCCATGCAGATGCATAACGTTGAGCGTTGCCTATCGCTATTATAATAAATATATTCTGTAGCTAAACTTGCAAGTGAGTGAACGCGTCCCGCGACGCATCATTCATGATGCGCTTGCTGCCAAAAAAAAAAATAAAAAAAGGGGGGAAAAAGCCAGTGCACAGCAGCCTCGTACGTACGGCAGAGCAGACCAGTTTAGAACAGCTTCGCGGTGCACAAACTAATGCAACGCAGCCCACAGACATACATATACAAAGTACGCCCGATTTTAATTTAGGCCAACAAAGCGAGTGCACCGGCTCTTTCTCTTTTTTTGTTTTTTTTTTTTCTTTTTATTTGCTTTTGTTATTGCTTTTGCCTGCTTTTCTTTTTTATTCCGCCTATTGTTTGTTTTGTTTTTCTTTGTTTTTTGTTTTTTTTTTTTTCATTTGTTTGTTTTTATGCCACAGCAACATGGCTTTTGATTGCTCTTCTACGCTATTTTGTTTAATCTAATGTTTTCGTTGTTATTTTGCGCATTGCGACACACGGTGCAACGTTTAGTAACTGTTGCACACAACAGTACTCAGCAGCACACTGCCAGACAACACAAAACTATGCACAAGCATACTTTAGTATTTCCCCCCCTCCCAACCTCTTCTTACTCTCTCGCACTGCTTGCTCTGCTTTGGCTGGGCTGGCTGGTTGGCTTGGCCAGCTTGCCTGGTCGCTGACTTTTTTGCACGCCATTTGCTGTTACTGCGTTGTTGTATTTGTTGTTGTATTTGTTATTGTTATTGTTGTTGGCGGCTGTCAACAACCTGCCCATCACCGAAGGCATCCACTACTACAACTACTCACTGCCAAGTGAGTGAGTGAGTGAGTGAGTGAGTGAGTGCGCGCGCTCGCTCGCGTTTCACCACTCTCACCTCGCGTTTCACCACTCTCACCTCGCGTGACTGCAACAAATACTTGAGTGGTGTGTTGCTACTCGTACAGCAACAGCAACAACAACAGCAACAACAACAACAAACATTCAATGCTGCTGTTGTTGTGCCGGCCGGCGCTGACTAGCTGACTGCCTTCTGATTGCTTGATTGGCTGACTGTACAACTACCATAGTTTGTTGCTGTTGTAGTTTTCGCATTTGGTTCTTGTTGCTAAGCTTTTTTGTTGGCTTAGAAAGTCCATTGTGCATAGCGTATAGCGTAGTTGCTCTTGTCGTCGTCTGAGTAGTTGTTGTAGCTGTCGCTTTTGTTGTTGTTGTTTGTTGTTGTTGTTTGTTGTTGTTGTTTGTTGTTGCTGTTGTTGTTATTGTGTAGCAGCGTATTACTAACTGAACTTTGGTCAGCGGAAAAAGTAATTGTTTGCACAAACAATGCTCGTGCATACGGCTATGCGCAAGTCATATTACAATGCCAGTGATGCGATATTCAATTTAAATGACTTTTACATTTTGGCGGCACAACTCTGGTTCTTTTTGTTTTCTTTGCTTTTGTTCTTGTTGTTTTTTAATTTTTTTTATTTTTATTTTCTTTTTGTTTTTTTGTTTTGCTTTTTTTTGTTTCGTTTTTTTTTGTTTATGCATGTCGTATGTATTTTGTTTGCCATGCTGTAATCGAATTTAAAGTAAAGGGAAATTTGTTATTTAAACGGCAACATGCGTTACTATACGTCTTATTGATTTTACATTGGTAGGCATTTACAGTGAAAACTCACTTGGCTGCACACACAAACCCACAACATGTAAATGTTGGCATCTGCATATGCCAAGTAAATCGCGCAGTGTGCGTCATCATAGTTTTCACTGTATTTGTGTTGGCATGTGCGCGGCTGATTCATCTGCGGATGTGAATCAGCAACGACAGCAGCGACAGCCGCAGCGTCAGGCAATTGGTCGCACATGTGCGGATGTGTATGCTATTGAGGCAACGCATGAATAAATAAATTAATAAATGCATGCAAAAACAAAAACAGCAAAAAAACAAAGCAAAACAATAAAATAAGTAAATAAATAAAAATAACTACATACTCGTGTAATAAAAAATCAACACAAAAACGCTTTTGTTCATTCGCTTGATATGCAACATTTTTAAGCGTTGATAAACCGTACATTTTTCTGTACAAATTTTATTTTTTTTTGTATTTTTGTTTGTTTCGATTTTTTTTTTTGTTTTTTTTTTTTGTGCATATATCAAGTATGCGCCAAATGCATGTCAGCAGTGAGAAAATCATTTTCACAGCATTTGCATGCAATCACTTAAGCGTGGCGCATATTTATTGTGCAACTGCTGTGTCGACGCTGGCAACTCTTTCAATAATGTTTACCGCAAATTTCAACGGTTTGCCAGTTTTCCACATTTACGCACACACACACACACACACACACACACACACACACCTACACGCATCGTAGACGCCGGCAAATTCGCACGCACAGGGCACAGGCGCGGACTCCCTCTGCTGCTGTCGTTCCCTCTGCTGCCGTCGCTGCTGTCATTGCTTCTGCTGTAACGTGCCATGTAACAATGTAAATTTTACCTCAAAAACATGACCAATGCGTTTAATTAATTAAACCTTGCACTCATTACCGTCGCATGCCGTGTCGCCGCTGCGCCGCTGCCGCACACACACACACACATTGACATTTTATGATAACACAACACAAACCGCAGAAAATTAATTTTTCGTGAATCTTTAATGCGTGGAAAAGTGGCAAAGTATTTCAACATGATAACGGCACCAGCCGCATAATATCGTTGCCAATGTTGTTGTTGCCAATTTGAAATATTTTAGACTGCATGCGCAGTAAATAATGGCAAAAACCACACAGACAGCAAATGTATTTAAACATTATGTATGTGATACTTTAAACAATTGTTATTGTTGCTGTTGTTATTGTTGTTGTTGCTCATGTGCTGTTATCGTTATTTCTTTAAAATATTCATTCTCGTATTTGCCTCATTTTATTATAAATACAATATTTTATTTTATTTAATATCCCACAGCGACTTACGCTGTGATTCATAAGCATAATCGCTAATACACTGCTTCAGAATTAATTCACGCACTTCAGAATAAAGTTGATATGCTACTTTGTGACTGGCACTGCTTGCTTATCGCACTGTGGTATATACATCGTGGCATTACTTGACCAAGTTACAAAAAAAAAAAAGCTGCTGCCCAGCAATTTATGCAACGTTATGACTTTTACTAGAAAAAAAAAAGCCGTTGTTTGCCGCAAATCGAAATCGCCTGCATCAAATTGGCTGCAGTGTGCACTAAGCACCGAAAACGCTAAATTATGTTTGCTCATAGTTCGTTATATGCGCAATTCAATATGAAACTGCAGTGCTTTGACTATCAATATGCCTCACAGTTGTACTGCGGCCTTCATCTCTGGCAGTGCTGGCACAGATTAATAGGATGCAGCATTGAAAATTAGCGCATGATAAAATTAATCATTTGGAAATTAAAAGCAAGCAGAAAGCGAAATTTTAGCATATTATTTAAACTTTGTGTTTCTTTTTTTGCAAAATATGCAAAATTGCAATTTCATTGCTTATGCTAATCAAACGAATATAGCCATTTAATGCAGTACGAAATTCAATTTACACTTTTGCTAATGGCAGCTAAGTTCCACATACACACACTGGATCCTGCATATATATGTAGTACACCATAAACAGTTAGCGTTCTTAGCCAAGTTGAGTGTTTCAAGCAAACTGCGCTTAGCTGTAGCCATTAATAGAAACGCAAGCCAAATCGTTATCTCTGCAAGGCCAGTGCATGGCACCACTAATCAATGCAAAAGGCAGCAAGCGTAACTCCTCCGTTCCCACACAACAACAACAACAACAACCACTACATCGTTGTAGTGGTCTTTTGTGCTTTTGCTGTTGCTTATTGCTGCTGCAGTCAGACACAAGCAATAACGTGGCAATGCAGTTAACAACAACAACTGCACACCGAACAAACGCTTTTACCAACGCCATCTCTTTTGCACAAACGGCTGGCGACGCCTGTCTGCACTGCACTGCACTGCACTGTAAGGCACTGGCACAGTGCATGTGAAAAGTACGGAAATATTCGAAATTTAATATCGTGCAATTCAAAAATTGATTCCCATAAACATTTTGTCGGCAACAAACGCCACAACAACAACTCAGCGAAATGCGAAATGCTCTACTCGGCGCCCACACACTAAGCAGCAACAGCAATAGCAATAGCAACAGCAACAGCAACAGCAGCAGCAGTGTTGGGCGCAAATTATTGTAAGCTTAGACTTTTGTATTATGCTTCAGCAGTTATGCTACTTTTTTTTCTGTTATTTTTCTTTGTTTTGCTCTTGCTTGTTATTGTTGCTGTTGTTGTTGTTGTTGTAAGTATTGCTACTGCGGTTTGCGGTTTTTCTTACTGCCAGTATGCCAATACGCGTTATACAAAAATACTCATATACATACCGATATACTTTTTTTTTCTGTTTGTTTTTTTACTACGTATTATTGTTTTTGCCATATCTGTTGTAGTTTTTTTTTTTCTTTCTTTTCTTTTTTTCTCTTTTTTTTTTTGTTTTTTTTGTTGCGCTGTGGCACATTTTTTTTTTTTTTTTTTTTTTTGACGTACGCTTGCCTTGCCATGCTTTGGCTATGCCTTTGTCTATAGTTCATAGCAATAAACAGCATTACGACTGCGATATTTTTTTTGTTTTTGTTCTATGCTTTTCTTACGTTTATTGTATTGTTTTTGTATTTGTTTTTTTTTCGCTTTTTTTTTTTGTTTGTTTATTGCAACTTGTTGTTGTGGCTGCCGTTGCTATTATTGTCTGAATGCCTCAGAGTTATTGACTGCAATTTTTGATTAAAAATTTTTACGCTCTGCATGCCGCGTTCAATGGAAATCTTTTAACGGTGCTTTGATGAAACCAAAACAGAAAAAAAAAAGAATGAAATGAAACAACAATAACAACAACAATTGTAACTATTGAAACCCTTAAAGTGCCATTAAGGAAAAAAAATATAATTTAAGGCTTTTATAACATTTAAGGCAATAAATATACCAACAATTTATTGGAAATTGCTAAACATCAGCCTAAATCATAAGAGATGTGACAGCTAAAAACAAAATAAAACAAAAAAAACCCGAAGAAACACTGTAGGCAAAAACTAATTAAAAGCAAAAGCTTTTGTTTGTATTTTTGTTTTTTGTTTTTTATTTTGGTTTTGGTTTTGTTATAGTACGCTAATTTAATTTACTTATAAAATGCCTTTAAAATATTTTGTATGAAAACAAATTGCACAGCAACAAATAAATGCGATTCGTGCAAATTAATTGACAAGTTTTATTAGAAAACAGTTGAACAGGAAAATTGAAAGTCCAAAACCGAGTAGAGTACAACAACAATAACAACTGCAACAACAATGACAACAAGCAAATACACAAAAAGGAAAAAAAAAGGGCAGACAAAATACCAACGGCAAACAAATTAGCAAACAAAGCCACACTTTGTGAAACTTTCAAGCAAACAAAAACAACAACAACAGCAAACCCCAAAAAACAAAAAAAAAAAAAAAAACATCAACAACAAAAACCCGAAAAAGTTATTGGACAGAAAAAAGTGTAACAGAGTGTAGCGGAGTCGTATATGAAGAAAAATAGAACCACAACTAAATGAAAGACAAAAGCAGACAAACCAAACCAAACCGAAACGAAACGAAACTAAATGGAAAAATAAAAAAGAAAAAAGTAGCAGAAAACTAAATTAAATTGAATAGTTTTGCTGAGTGGTCAGAAGAAATATGGCCGGCAGACATAAGCAAACGTAGCCGCAGCAGCAGCAGCAGCAGGGCAGCACTAGCAAGTAAAAGAAAAGTATCTAGCTGCGACAAATAAATGACAAGCACTCAAATGTTGCCTGCAGACAAACTGCAAAAAAAAAACACAAAAAAAAAAAAAAAAAAAAAAACTGAACGAACCTAAACGAATGACAATAAGAGTGCAATGCAAGTTCAGGCAACGTCTGTCCGTTCGTTGATTCGTTCGAGCGTCCGTTCATCAGTCCGACAGCCGCAACATCAACAGTTGTGCGCGCAACAATTGCATGCCAACGTCATGGCCGCTGCTGACAGTTATAGCGTAGACACAATATAAGTACGTAACGCTTAGAAAGCAGAGCACGAAAAACAAGAGAGAAAGAAAAAGTCAAAAAAAAAAAAAAAAACATATACAATGTTTTACTACGCCGAGCGGGCACTTCAGGGCTGCTGAAGTTGTCAACTCCTACACACACAATAACGTCAATGCCACAATGCAATGCTTGCTTGCTCTTCTTCTTATTATTATTCTTGTGTTTCTGCTTCTTCTGCTTCTTCTTCTTCTGGCTTGAACAGACGTGCTTCGTTCTTCTACGCTTATTATTTTTAATTACTTACATTTTTTCGCTTGAGTGCTGCACTTGTGTACTTTATGAAAGATAATCACAATCACCACAAAAATAACAATAATCGAAAAAAAAAAACAAAAAGTAAACAAAGGAGTCAAAGCAGAAGAGAAAAGCCAAGCAAAGCGACACAAACCAAAACTGCACAACAACAACAACAACAAATACAGCGTTCACTCTGTAAGTGCAAGCCAAGTCTAGCAGATCAAGAGCGTCTACAAAATTAAAAGATAATGCAGATAACAAGCATACACTGCCGGCATTAAATACGAAAAAAAAGAGAGAGCGCAAAAAAGAGAAGAGAATGCAAAAAAAAAAAAAAAAAAACCAAGCCAAATAAATGTGTAAAACAAAATGCAGCATAATGATAATCTGTAAAAATATGACCACAACTCAGGCATGTTAAAGCGCATAACTGCACAGTACGAGAGTGCATGCATATAAAAGGGCAACAGCAGATGCTTTCTTTATTTTTTTTCTTTTTCTTTTTTTTTTTTTATTATTAAGCTTGCACAAAGGCAAACCTTTGGGCAGCATAGCAACTGCCAGCCAGCCAGCCAGACAGTCAGTCAGTCAGTCAGTCAGGGAGTCAGCCAAGCAAGCATCGAGTCAGCAAGCAGTGCGCACTTGTGCTGACTACAACTTCAACTTCAAGCAGTTTTTAATGAAAAGCAATTAAGAAATGGCAATCAGCAGTAGACAAAGCTCACCATTCATGCGCAAACTCAGCCAGCCATTAGCATAGAACGCACACACACACAAACACACACACATGCACCTAGGTGGCATGCACAACAAATAAATTCATCTAATCAAGTAAAGGCAACTGATAAAAATTAGCACGTTTTATATTGCTGTGTTGGTGGTGTATAAAGACTACACATACGTATATACATATGTATGTGTGTATGTATGTATATGTGTTTTATATGCTGTGTGGCAATTGCGGTAGCTGTCATACGTACGTACGTGATAATGTTTTTGCATATCGTTTTAGCATTTTCTAACTGTCGCTATGCTGCCAAATTGGCAATTCGTAAATGACACTGCACACTTTTAACATTTGACAACTCTTTATTTAACTGAGTTTAGACATTTAGATGGCTTTTCCCAAAAGTTGGCATGACTCATTATGCTAACAACAACAAGATGTCATGTTATATCTGCAGCATATTGTGTGTGAAAATTTACCTTAATTATTTAGAGCAACTTAAAAAAAAAAACATTATTTGTTTTGCTGATAGCTGCTAATTTTCAAGTTAAAGTAGTGTGATATTTGTCATATATAAGTTTTTCGCCTCGGCAACACTGGCAGCAAACAAATGTAAGCGCACGATCATCACGAGCGTTTGGTAAGCAAGCAGCAACAAAAATAAGTAGGGTCAGCTTAGTGGCAAGCAGAAAAGTTCAATGTGCAGCGCATCAAATAGTCCTGACTGCCGACTGTAGGTTTGTGTAGGCCCATTATGTCATTTAATTTTGTTTTTTTTTTTTTTTCAATTTTTGTATATATGACATTTGTTTTATTCGTTGTCATATTATTGCATACATTTATTATTTACTAATTAGCAGGTAATGCGATAATTAGTATTGTCGAACGTAACGCACGCAGCACTTAATCAAATACATGTAATTACGTGAAAAGCGCTCGGAGCAATTGTTAATGTGCATACAATTTAATGTGAAATTTGTTTTTCATCCCAACAATCCAAAAAAAAAAAAAAAGCAACCAAATAAATTATATTTTTACACACAGCCCAATGTGTGAAAAGAAAAAAAACAAGTGCGGCACAAACAGCAGCTACAATGAGACATCATGAATGCTAAAGACAAACGGAAATGCATGATATACAGTTCACGTTGCCTCGAACTATTATAGTTGCAAAAAAAGAAAGAAAAAAAAGAAAAAGCACTTGGAAACAATACCAATGAGAAACTGCTATACACTGCACTACCCGCCAGCACGTTACTGCTGCTCTGGCTGCTCTTGCTGCTGCAGCAGACGACGGTACCCACGTCGTCGTACGCTACTACGTATACGTAATTGAGTTGTGTGATGACTCAGCAGCAGCACTCACTAAGCATGCAAGCAGCGCGGAGCAGCAGAGTGGCGAAGTGGAGCAAAGCAATCGTGCAAATCAAAAGGTAACAATATGGCAGAAGAAGAGAGAAAACGCCAACGTACGTATCAAGTGCAAAGAAATAAAGACAAAGCAGCAAGATGCAGAGCGCGCGTGTTGTGGGAGCAGCGCGCGGTGAAAGTGAGATAGCGAGCAAATGATTTCTAGATTCCATTCCAAACAAATTGCAACTTGAGTACAACTTTATTTGAAATGAAACGTATTGCAAAAAGCAAGCAATGCGCAAATGCTTCTCTATTTGTAATAAAGCGAAAAAAAAAAAAAAAATAACCAAAAAAAAAAATAAAAAGAACTGTGAAAAAAAAATAATAGTAAAGGCAGGCAGCAGCAGCAGCAATTGTATGTAAGTTGGCAAAACAATCAAAGTAAAAAATGCAAGCAAGATGGAAAAACAAAAAAAAAAAAAAGAAAAGAAAGAAAAAAAAAATAAATGCAATGGCAGCGACGACATATTGATGAACTTCATGATGCGCACAAGCAAATTGGCGATAATGAAGCTGACGCAGCAACAGCAACAGCAGCAGTAGCAGCAGCAGCGCATTGCAGCGCAAACAAAGTGCGTGGCACAGACGCTTGCACACAGCAAAAAAAAAAAATAAGAAATAAAAAAAATGAAAAAAATAAAACTAAAAAACCTGCCACTAAAGCAGAAACCTGCAAGCAAATGAAAAGCGAAAAAGCAAAGCTTTGACGCAGTGAAATAGCAAAAAAATTTTGCTGCAAGGCAAGTAATGACTTCATTGCTGTGGCGTCTGTTGCGGCTGCTTCAAATGCTTCGGCTGCTGGTTTTTATTTTTTATTTTTTATTTTTGCACAACAGTGTAACTGCTGCTGCTGCTGCTGCCGCTGCTCGACATTGACAGCTAACTACGCGGCAAATGCAATTTGCAGCATTGCTGCCAAGCACCCTTCGCTGCCAGACGCAATTGTGGCATATAAAAATGTTGCTGCCGTTTCACCTGCGTGCAACGTCATACACACACACACACACACACACACACACATGCACAAAATTTTCTCATCAATGTGGTGTTGCGCAGTTCATGTCTGCCATAAATATCAGCAATTAAGACAATTGTTCAAAAATACAACAACAAACAGAAATTCGTAATTTGTTCGCTTTATTGGAAAATATTGAAAAAAAGCTGCAATTTTCAGCAGTTCTCAGCTTTTTCAGCTTGTTTACATATGCGTTTTTCATTTATTATAGTATGTAATACTTTCTTAATTATGCCGCACAGCATTTTCATTTGCTCAGCTTTGTTTTTCAGCATCTTGAAACTTTTATGTTGCTACAAGCAACAAACCACGCAATGAATTGAATTGCGTTGCAGTGTTTTTATATTTTGGAACTTACTTTTTATACAGCAAAATCTTCCATAACCGAACACCGACGTAGGCGATCATTTTGTCCGGTTATGCAAACTGTACGTTTTGGCAGATTTTTCTGTACTTTTTTTTCTATTTCTTTTTTTTTTTATTACTTTGCGGCTGCTTAATCAAACAATTCTGTCGCCTTTGCCTTTGCTTACTTAATATGCAACAATTAATGCATATTTCTGCTATTTCTTCTTTGTACTCTTTTTTTATTTATTATTTTATTGCAAAATATGTGTTATTTTGTTTTTGTTTAAAAACATTAAAATTCGTGTCGCAATGCTTACAGATTTTTGAGTGTGTTTTTTTTTGTATTGTTATCGAGTTTTCATTTTCTACTTTATTCCTTTGCTGTTGCTTTGTTTTGTCTGCTGATTGCTGTTGCTGTTGCTGCTGCGGTTCCCTATATAGATCGGCAATTTGCTTTTTGCTGTTATTTGCTTTTATTTTCTTCTTTATTTCTTGTTGCTGTTGTTGTTGTTGCCTTTGCACTACTAATGACAAATAATAATTGCTTGCAATTCCTACAGTTCCACTTCTGTATAATTACTGCCGGTTGCTGCTGTCGTCGCTCGTCGTCTGCACAGCAAAATAACGACTATTGGCTTTTGTTGTATTTTATGTTGCAACTTGTTTACTTGCTTCAACTGCTGCTGCTGTTGCTGCTGTTGCTGCTGTTGCTGCTGCTGCTGCTGCTGCTGCTGCTGCTGCTGCTGCTGCTGCTGCTGCTGCTGCTGGCTAACCACTGCCCCTAGTCAAGTACAGTTTTCAATGCTGAAATTAAGTAATTGTCTTGTCGCTGGCTTGCCTCAGCGAATTACAGTGCAGTACAGCGCACCACAACGCACCGCACCGCACCTCCATTGCAATTATGCAGCGCACCCCAAGGGAGTAAGATATATGAATTGGGTGCAGTATAAATGTATTTATGTCAAATATTTTAAACACTTCATGCTACCGCATAGTATGAAATTCGTTATACATTTTAGACAAGCTGGATTTTACACAAATTAAAAATTTTAAAATTGTTTTTGTGCATTGAACTATCATAAAGCGAACAAACCAAAAAAATATATAAAATTATGTAAAAAAAAAAAAACAAATTATTATGAATAATTTCAGCAAACCCCTTTAAAATGCACTTTAGCACTTTTAGACATTTAAGCCTGCTAATGTGCAGTTTGGCAAATTCGCGCACTTTGTGCATGCAAATTTCAGCGCACGAGCGCAGTACAATGCAGCCAAGCAATGCAGCCAAGTAATTTGCAAACAAAATCCTGCATAAAGTCATTGCACCGTGCGCAACTTCATATTACGTATGTAGGCAAATTGCTAAGTAATTGAATTTTTATTGTAAACATTTCACTCAATGCTTATTGTTGTTATTGTTGTTGCTATTCACGCTGACGACAAACGAAGGCGACGACGACGAAGGCGACAACGACGACGACGACGATGACGACGGCGTCTGTCGATCGTATTACTCTTGCGTTGTTGGCCTAATGCCAAAAACAAAACTGCGAAATAATGAAAGCATGAATGAGTTCAACAAAAAAAATGTTTATAGTTTTTGTTGTTTTTCTCTTTTTGCATTTGTCAAATAGCCAAGTAACAACAGCAGCAACAACAACAACAGCAACAACAATACCAACAAACAAATGCCGCGACGTGTGCCTATGCTGCTGCTCTTCTGGCATGCCATTTAGCGCATTGTGCTTTGTGTTATACACGTCTACATATACACACACACACACACACACACACCTGCACTCATGCAAACGTACGTACGTAGCTTCGTGTATTAGCTGTTGATCGTGTGCAATTTAATGCTGCCGCAGTTAAACGTTACACTGCTCTTCGTCGGCCACGTCGTCGTGTGTGTCGTTGCCTTCGTGTGGTGTTGGCTCGCGTGTGCTGCTGCCTAGTTTCGTCGTTGGCGCTCTCTTTTCTTTTCTTTTTGTTTTTTTGTTTTTTCGCCATTGGCTGTCCTAGTAATTGTTTTTGTTGTCGCTGTTATTGTTGTTGTTGTTGTTGTTATTGTTGTAGTATTTGGCGTGGTGTATTTACCTGCAGACGATCAACAGCCGTGCAGGCAAAAGTAGTGCGCGTGTGAATGAGCAAGTGACGTTTCGTGTAGTTTGTTGTTATTGTTGTTGTTGTTGTTGCGCGCCATGTCTTATCGCAAAAAACACATGTTAGTTGTTGTGTTGCCCTTATTTTTTCTTTTTTTTTTTCTTTTTGATTTTTTAGCTTTTTTGTTTTGATTTTTTTTGTTACTTTTTTTCTTGGCTACTTTTTTTTATATGTTTTGCCTTTTTAATGTGTGTAGTTGCCAAAAAAAGAAAAAAAAAACAAGAAAAAAAGTGTTTTGTATTTTTATATTAATCTGGCGTTAAATGGCAATGAACTTGATTACATTTGTTTTTAGGCAGAAATTTATTTTTAGTTTTATGCGCGTATATAGACACACACATACATATGTATAAATATATATGCGTATGTGCATATGTGTACTATATATATATTTTTCGATTAGCTTTTAATGTTTTCACTTTGAATTTCATTTTGCGCTTAATAAAGTGCAAACTTGCCAACCAAAGTCAAAGTTTTTCAAAAGGATTTATGCAAAGTAAACAAAACATGCTTAATAAGACGTTCTACGCTGATTTACAATAACAATGATGCGAACAACAATAACAAGAAAAAGAAGAAGAAGAAGAACAGCAAGCAAAGTAACAGCAATGCAGCAAATTTGACGCAATTTACGTTAAAAGACTTTGCAAGCCAAACAAAGCAATCAAGCAAGGAAGCATGGAAGCAAAGGAAGCAAGGAAGCAAGGAAGCGAGCGAACAGTCAGCTCACAAGTGCCAAGCGCGTGCAGGAACTCTTAAAGGCAACTTAATGCACTTCCCAACATTGTCGAGATATACAACAACAACAACAACAATAACTACAAGTGCACACATGTGCACACACACACACACACACACTCACACACATTCTGTTAGACGACGTATGCTAAAGCCTGTCGTGTAGCAGCTTTTAACGCTATTTTTCAACAATTTTTGGCTTTTCGCTTCGCATGTTTTTTTTTTTGCTATGCTTTTTTTTATTATTGCTTTTTTATTTTACATTTCAGCAGATTGTGGGTGCACTTAAAAAGTTCATACCGTATTCAGCTGCTTTTTGCAGTTAGGCACTTTTAAGTTTGGAATTGTTTTTTGTTGTTTTTTTTTTTTTTTTTCAGCATTTTGAAATTTCTTTATGAAAGGATTTGCGAGAGCACCTTGACAGTTTATCGGAAATTGTTTGCCTATTCAGGGAAAATATTTTAACGGTATGAAACTGTTGACTGTTCAATTTCTACAAAGTTAATTAGTTAGCATACTTGGGTCAAGTTGGGTTCATTATGATAACACGAAAATATAATGTAGCGAGCAGCAGCAAGATGTAAAAACGGTACGAACTTTTCAGTTGACCTATGACTATATACATATGAATTTTTTTCAGCTTTGCTGTTGTTATGCTTGTCGTTGATTTTATTGCCATTTTCTGTGCTGTTATGAGAAAAATATATATGTATGTATATGTGTATGTATGTATGCGTATATAGCAAAAAAGTTCATATAAAAACAATTTTTAAGCCGTGTTTCAAATTTGGAAATTCAATTTTCGTCAACTTGACAAAATGTTACAAAAAAAAAAAACAAAAACAAATACAAAAAGTGGAATGCATTTTTTACAGGCAGCGCTGCCTCTTGTGCTGAGCCCACATATGCACATGCTCGCATATAAAAATATTGGCATATGTAAATATGTAAGTAAAATGATGGTATATTTTTTTTTTTTTTATTTTTGTTGCTTTTTCGTTTTTATTTTGTTGTACATGTGAGCATCTTTGTCTATATAATTAACTTGTAAAACTGGCGTACAACGTCGTCGCAAGTCAACTACAGATAACAAATTGGCAGCATGCAAAACAGTTACAACAGTAAAGCAACGTCTACGTGTACGTTCCTTCATTTTTGAATTTTTTTTTTTTTATGATTTTTTATATTGGCTTATGTCACAGCTTATGAGAATGTGTTAAAAAGCTTGACAACTACTTTGAAAATGTTTGTCGCAATATTTTCGCCTTTCCTTGTTTTTATTTTTTTTTTGTTATGTTTTTTGCCATGCTGAAAAATATTAAGCGCCGCAAGTTACGGCGTAACATGATTTCACGGCTCGTCAACTTGCTGCTACTTAGCAACATTTGCTGCTCGCATGTTTGCTTATACACACTTTGTCAGCCAACTTCTACGCAAAGTATTTGTTTTCGTTAAGTAACAACGCATACAACATTTACTAAGCTGCTACAGTGTTACCTTAAAAATATGCAGCCAAACCAAACTGTCAGCTGTGCTATCTAGTTTGCTTATCATATGTGCTATGACGCAAAACTGCACAAGCAAGATATGGCAAACAAAAGCAAAATACACTTGTTTATTTGCTGCCTATTATTTAAAACGATGACAAGCGTTTAGGCATTAGAAAAGGCTTATGCTGCCTGCTAATAAATCGATAAAATATTTTCCAACTTCATAATATTGAATATATTATAATATTAAAAATGCAAAATTGAAACAATTTCGAAGTTAACTAGAATCTTCTCTTACCTTACCTTTTAGGCACATAAACTGTACTAGTGCATAATTGCAGGGTACATGTGTACATGGGTACACTTTGTGTTGTTAACACTGTAACTGCCTGCGCATATGCATATGTGACTATGTTTCCAGTCTCGTATCTATATGAGCTATGGCATTAAATAATTTGACAGCAGCCTTAAAATTAATGCGATTTGTAAAATTTTGTTTGCGTTGTTTTTCTATTTTTTTTTTTCTTTTTCTTGTTTGTTCAAAATTTTGTGACTGCACTTTATATGTGTGTTTTTTTTTTTTTATAACAATTTATTTTAATATACTACTTAATAACTTAGTTAATTATTATCAGAATTTTAGTCTTACTTATGCACAACTTAATGGCAAGTTAACATGCTGCTTAAATATAAATAATTATATACTTTATTTAAGCAAAATAAGAGTGAAACCACAAATATGCTCATGTGATTGTTTGTGTGACTAACAAAGCGTTAAATTATAGTACAAAGTTTCGTCAGTTATTTATATGACTGCTTACCCCATGCTACGAGTTACGTGTTGAGTTCTTGCTAATGGGTTGCCAAATTAAACACACATACCTGAAATGAGCAGAAAATAAGTAATCATTAGTAAAATAAAAAAAAAAAAACAAAAATAATAAAAAAAAAAAAACAAGAAACACAAACGTAAAATAATAAGAATGAGAAAAAAAAACGAATTATAATTTAGGTTTTTATGTCAAACGTTAATATTTTAATTAAATGCTTTTAAGTTTTATTTAAAGCATAGCGGAAGTAAAGTAGACGCAACTATTTAATTTACTTCGTGCTGCCAGCACCAAACTGGTCAAGTCGAAAACGCTTAGACGCATGCCAAAATCACGCATACGCCGCGTAGCTTTGAAGTCTCTTAACTGGAAGAACTACTAGTCTTGGTAGTAAAAAAAAAAAGAAGCGGTTTTTTGATCATTTTTAATAGAAATACGCTTAATGCAAGCTCATTTCCATAAATGGTACATGATAAACTAACATGCGAAGAATATTGTGTTAAATTTTCATTGAAAAATATAAAGAAATCAAGAAATCAACGCAGGTGGCACGAAAAAATATTTATAAAATATATTATTATTTCTGATATTAAAAACTAAAATTTTTTCATAAGTTATTGAGTTTCCGTAGATAATGACGTAGTTGTTTTTTTTTTAAATTTTTTATAACACTCGAAAGTGAAAATACCGATTTTCAAGTAAAAATTTTATATCTATTATTGGTAAAACAAATAATTTAAAAAAAAAAACTATTTGTAAAAATAGTATATCAAATTTCAGAACGATAGTTTCGTATGAAAATCTGTTTAAAGTTTTTTATAATAGAAAATCATAGAATAATTTAGTATCGCACAGTTATAATGCCATACATATCTTTATCAGTTTCGCTGCGATTTACTCGAAATTTTGGCATAATATTTTTGAAATGTTCATTTCATGAAATAAAAAAGAAAAAAGGATTTTTATTTTTTTGTCTCCAAGACTAGATTCCACCCCTTAACGAGATGTATGAAAGGAGCAACAATTTTTAGTTGATACCTTTTTTTGTCGATTGCGCAGCGATTATTATGTTTATCGATAACGTCGGCAATTGTTGTTAAAGCAGTGTGCATATTAAATTTTGTGTTGAGCGGCAAATATGGCAATTGCGCACGGTAAAATGCGTCGATTATTTTATTTGTCGATAACATAGCCACGGGCTGCTATGGAGCTACATGGGCGCTGCTGCGCAAGTATAGGACACTTAAGTTGATTGTACGGTTTGCCATATGCCATTGAAATGTTTGCTACAAAACTCAAGAAAACAAATAAGAAAACAAAGAGACAAACAGAGCTGAAGCAGCATAAGCAGAAATTTCATACAAAAACAAATTTTGTATAGCCCAAAAAGCAAATAAGAAGAAAAAGGGCCACGTGCCCACGTCTTAAGTTTGGCAGCCTTAAATGCTGTGTCCTTAGTACATCTGCAAGTAATAACCATTAAGTCCTTGCAAATCTTCCAATGGCAAGGCGTAGGGGCAGTTAGAGCACAGTTATGGCTTGCGGCATGCTTTGACATAAATTTGGTTGCATTTTAAATGCTTTTGGCTGCATGAATATTTCAAAGAAGTAACTTATTTTCTTTCTGCGCACTGTAAGACATTGCATATCAATATTTAATGCGACTCACGACGGCTGCCGATGCTTGCCAATGTTGCCACCAGTGGTGCTGCCAGAGCTTCTCCCACTTCTGCTGCTGTTGCTGTTCCTGCCGCTGTTGCTGTTGCTGCTGTCTACACGCTTTGACAGGCAGTCACTTGCCACTTGCCGCAGCCATTCATAAAGTATGCATTTAATTTGGATTTTATTTTGATGACTACAGCAACAGCATAACAACAATAGCAACAACAACAACAACAACAAGTTTAACTTTGACACGCCTTCGCAACCCACAGGCTCTTACCCGACCGAACACTTATGTTATGCGAACTTGGACGCAGACTCTGCCGCTGGCCATGAGCTCATCAAGCTAATTGAAGTACAAACTCTGCAAAATGTATGGCATGTTGTTGTCATTTGTTTATCTTATTGCTGTTGTTGTTGTTGTTTTCAAGTACTTTCGCTTTTAATTAATATAAGTTAGAAACATGTTTTCTTTTTATTTGGTTTTTGTTTTGTTTTTTCTTTTTTATTTTGTTCAACTTGTTTACCAACAAATGAAAATTCATATACTTAACACAAATAAGCGCCAAATAAGTCATCTAAGACGGCGATTGAAAAGTTTGCACGCAGATAAGATAAGAAATTTCAATTCTTCGTATTGTTGTTGTTGTTGTTGCTGCTGTTGTTGCTGTTACTGTTTATATTGTGCGATAAGTGCCCCTGATACAATTAGTCGCACTGTGTATTTTTTTTTTCGTTTTCGTTTTTTTATTTATTTATTTTTTTATTTTTTTTCGGTCTTTGTGTTTTTCATTTATTCGCTGCTAAATATAATATAAAATATGCCGGCCGGCATGACAAAAATGTACACGCAAGGTGAGCCAATCGCCTGCACTTGCAAACTGTTAGAACTGCGATAAGCTTGTCTTCTTGTTCTTACTTGTTTCTTTGTTTTTTTTTTTTTTGTTTTTTAGGTAGATTTTTATTAGCTTAACACAAATATTTTAACAGTTAAATATTATTACGTAACTTATTGAAACTTTTACTTTTTTTCCTTTTCTTTTTGTTTAGTTTTAGTTTTTAAGTTAGCCAAAACGGCGGCAGAACTGTTAAGGCATTTGACTTTTAATTTTTAGTTTTTCACTATAGTATAGACAATGGAAAATTTAAAAAACAAAAACAGCATTAATATTGCATTTGTAAATATAACAACTTTCTTTTAATTCTGCATACAAAAATGTATATGAAAAAAGAAATTTTTTGCAGCTTAGCGTTTTACATATAATGTATGCATAAGCAAAGTCCAAGTTTTCCAATAAGCAAGAGTCATATTTTTTCTAATTAGAAAGCATAAACACACACACACACATATACACATGTACATACGCCAACACTTGTTCAAATATGTATTGCGTGCGCTGAGGTGCGAGCGAGTGAGCACTATGTGCGTTAGTCAGCAGCAGCAAAAGCATAACAGTTATCTTTGCAGATGACTTGAAAGATATGAAAGAAGCAGAAGAAGAGCAGCAGAAAGTACTTTAAAGCAAAACAACTGCGGGTTTCACTTAAAACTTGTAACTGCACGCGCGCTTAAGTGCAAATACAACAAAAGAATTTGCGCTAAATAGAAACTGGAGCAGCTGCACTACACACACACACACACACACACACACACACACACACACACAACAACGCACAATAGTGCCTTGCAAATGTCCAGCAGCAGCATGCGTATGCGTTTCTTTGCCTGTGTGTGTGCGTGTGCGTGTGTGTGTGTGTGTGTGTTTGCATTTAATGCTGCTGAGTGTAGTTGACTGTTCTGCCACTTAACTGTGCTTATGTGTTGCCATATTTGCATTGCTGGCAACATTCTCTTGCTATGGCTATTGCGATCATTGGCGCTTAGTTTTGTTGTTATTATTGTATTTGTTGTCAACAACATCAGAGTCAGCATCAGCATCAGCATCAGCATCATCGTCAGCATTGCTGTTACAAAGTGACATTGAATTGTTTGGGCATTGTTGTCGTTGACGCTTATCTAAGCGATGCTGCTGTTTGCTGCTGCTGCGACGCCTACAAGAGCAGCAAAGCTAAGCGACGACAACTTGTATGACACGCACAGCACGCAGACAAAAAACAAAAAAAGAAAAAAAATATTTGCTCTCACAAAGCTAAGCAGTGACGCACAGCACGCAGACGAATTTCGATTTCCCCACACGACGCAGCCAAATACACAGCATAGTCAGTAGTTAGCCCCCTACCTTCCCCTACCATCCTACCATCCATCCCCTGCTGGCGACTGCTGCCTGGCTGCTGGCAGTCAGTCAGTCAATCAGCCAGTCAATTCGTTTAGTTTGCACTGTCAATATGTCAACTAGCATGCGATGCTTTGATTTCTATGCCAACTGACAGTTGAAGATTTTTCGTCTTTTTTTTGTTTTTTTTTTTTTTTCATTCGAATTTTCTTTGTTTTGTTTTTTATTTTAGTTTTGTTGTTTTTTATTGTGTTGTCTTTTCTTGTGTTCTATTTCAGCATTTTTCTGCGCTTTTCTACGCGTACATTTTAGGTTTTGTTGTTTTTTTATGATTTTCTTCTTTTTGTTGCTGTTTTTTTTTTGTTTTTTAAATGAAGCGCACGCCAAGAGTCGCACGCTGACATGATTTTGACACATAAATGACAAAGTGTTTAATATCCACGGCAGAAATGTCAGCAACAGAAATTATGTCATTTGTTTAATGTGCGACAACGGTATTTTTGTTGTTGTCGTTGCTCTTCTACTTGTTGTTGCTATAGTGTTTTTTTTTTTTCTTGTTTTTTCATATTTGTTGTTGTTGGTATTGGCTATGATAATGTTGCTGCTGCTGCTGCTGCTGCTGGATGTCTACGTTGCGCTGTTGGTTACTTCGCTTAGCACAACAGAGTGCGCTGCTACTGTAATTGTTTTTGTTGTTGTTGTTGTTGCTGTTATTGTTATTGTTGCTGTTGTTACATACGTGACTGCGCTTAAATTTTTCAACGTTTAGTCAACAATTGCACACACACAGCGTGCGCAAAAAAAAAAAAAGTGAAAATTTTAAATTGTATTTACTTTATATATTTTGTACAAAAAATTAAGCGTATATAATACAAGTCACGTATAATTATTGCAACCGCCACAACAACAGCAACAGCAACAACAACATTAATAACCAAAAAAAAAAAAAACACAGAAACAAGCAAAAGAGCTAAAAAAAAAAACAAACGACGACGTCACGCACAAGCAAACGTCAGCATACACAGCAGCAGCAGCAGCATAGCAGACTTTAAATCAATTTCATTGTTGCCAACGACGCGTCGTGGTGCCATGTGCTGCCACTTCTGCTGCTGCTCCGTCTGCTGCACTGTTGTAATGCCCACGCATACGTAAAAGGCAGCACAGCACAGCACAGCACAGCTCAGCACAGCGAAGCGCTTGACTTCCTTTACGCAGCAGCGCGCTGCTGTAAAAGGCACATAGCCAGCCGTTGCCTTATAGGGGCTGCATAAAATTATTCTTATTTTTAGTTTTTTCTTGTACTTTATATGCTGTGTTTTTTTTTTTTTTTTTTGCAATTTTTATTTTTTTGTATTTTGGTTTTTTGTTTTTTTTTTTTTTTTTGAAACATTTTGCCTTTGCGAATTAACGCCTGTGTGCGGCATTTAACGTATTAACACACATTGACTGTGATGTGCATTTTGGGTAATGCAATTTTATATTTATTGTTTGTTGTTGTTGTTGTTATTATTGCTGCATGATGTTGCTATGCAGTTAATGCCCACGCATTGCCAAGCGCACTGCAACTGCTGCACTTTATTTATTTCTGCTTCTTCTTCGTCGTCGTCGGTTTCTTCTTCTTCCTCCTCTTCTTGTTTTATTTTTGTGCGCTTTGCCTTTTTTAGTTGCAGTTTAACTGCTTTTTGCACGCTGCTGCATATTTTGTTGCCATGCTGCACTTATGCGCCAATGTCTCTTATGTCTCTGATGTGTCTTATGTGTCGTCTGCACCTTGAATGCACGTTTATGTGCCATGTAAATGATGGTAACCCAAACACGCAGGCACTTATGTACAAATAAGCTGCGTACTGCTGCCCCAGGCAATTGCTTTGCCATTAAACACAAATGCCTGCTAATTGCTTAGTTACACCGCATATAAGGCGAGCGCTGTTGCTTGCTCTCCGGCGCTGCAGGCCAGGCCAGCCACTTGGGAATACTTTCATAGACTCACCTGCCTGCCTGCCCGCCTGCCTACTATCGCATACAAAGGCCAATTATGCAATAAAGATATTAATTTTAACTTTTGCTTATGCAATGACTAGCCAACGTTATTTTTATTTTCTTAGTATTTTTTTGTTTGGCTTATCATGACAGCCAAAGGTATTCGAAGTTATCGCAGTTTGGTTATTATATATAGTGCCTGATCGCATTAGATATCAGTAAAGTTATGACGCCAACAACTAAACAAGAAAAAGCGCAAGTATGAGCCGCGCAATATTCAGTAGAGGCCACTAAAACTATTTAAGATAAAATATTTTGCACTGTCGCTTAACACCTGGCCAGCTTTTATAGAGGCGATAGGTTAATTAATATGCTAAAAAAAAATTTACATTTATTATTTATATGCATATGCAAAAATTGCATATAAGGAAAAACAGCATCCACACATAAGTATAGTATATGCATAAAGACTTGTGAACGCTTTGCGCATTAAAATGGCATTGGCGCAGTAAATTCCAAATAATCAAACTTAAATCTCTTTACTTGATGTACTTTGTGTAAAATTATTACGCCTAAAAATTTTAATAATATATAATAAAACAAAAACTTTAAATAAATAAAAGCCAAACTATTGTTTCTTAAAAGATTTCGCTTAGGTTTTAGATGCGCATATGGCATGACGCTGCACACCTGTCTATTGAATCGTTCCGTCTGCATTTTATTTTTTTTTTTTTACATTAATGCACTGAAATATCGAAGACAGGCAGCTACATTAAGGCAACTTGTTAAGAAAATTTCTCTAAGTGCTTATAAAGTGCAAAACTGAATAGCAGCGTAATGAACAAATAACACACACACACACACACACAAACACACACACATAGATAGACAACTAAGCTACAATTAAAAATACAAATGAAAATAACAAGAAGAAGCAGCAGCAACTCTTGCCTTGCACGTTTACTCTTCTACAAATACTCAATAACTGCTTTGCTGCCATGGTGCGTAGGCTAGAGAGAGTAGGAGAGAGAGAGAGAGCAGAGTAACCCTGCATGCATGTGACGGCGTACTTATAAAAATTACAAAAAAAAAAAAAAAAAAAAAAAGAAAACAGAAAACCGAAACGTGCAAGTGCCACAGTGTTCTATTAACAGAATTGGTTTACTCTTTCAATTGCCAAAGCGGCCTGTGACAGTTAACAACATAAAATGCTGACAAAAACATGCATACAGTGGGGAGGGGGTAACAACTAAACTCAACTCAACTCAAGTCAACTCAACTCATCTCAACTCGACTCGACTAAACTCAACTCAACCCAATTCAATCCAATCGAATTCAACCATTAACGTTTATGTGCGTAAGTGTGTGTGCGTGTGTGTGTGTACATTGTTTGGTGCTTTTGCTGTTGTTATTGTTTGTTTGTTGTTGTTGTTGTTGTTGTAACTACGCTTAAATGTTTACTTTGGTACATTAAACGTTGTCCGTATTGTGTCAAACATGTGTACATACGCATACATATGAAAATACAAAGTTCCTGTGTGTCTGTGTATGTGTGTGTGTGTGTATACGCATGCATTGTGAAAGCAACAATTACAAATTAACAGTAGCAACAATAAAAATACCAACAACAACAACAAGAAGAAGAAGAAGAGCAACAGCAAGAACAATAACAAATAAATGCGTACCGCTGCTGTTACAGTTGCTGTTGTTGTTGTTGTTGCTTCGCACAATTGAGTAGCAATTGTAGCTTGTTTTTATTTTTTTTTTTGCTTTTCTTCTTTTTTTTTGTTGTTATTGCTTTTGTTTTGTTTCATTTCATTTCGTTTGTTTGTTTGTTGCTTTATTTGTTTTATTTGTTGTTGTTTTTTTTTTTTTGTGTTTCGACTATAGCGATAATGAATTTGACGTCAATCTTTATTTGGCACAGTGAATGTCATTTAAGATATCAGCACACACACAGCATAGCATATAAGCAAAAACAATCCACTGCCAGCGTTCAAATATTGTATACAAAGCATTCTCAAACGGAAATGGGGAACTGCTGATGCTGCTGTTGCTGCTGCTGCTGCTGCTGCTGCTGCTGCTGCGTGCGACTAAGATGCGCTGTGCAGTGTGTGTAAGCGAGTTAGCATGTGAACGCGCAGCGTACAATAAGAAAATAAATATAAAAAAAAAAATACAAAAAAAAAAAAATTATTGCTGATTGGCAGCGCAAAAATAGCAAGCAAAAGCAACAGTAGAGTAACATTTTTATACTAAGTCTGTCTGTTTGTCTGTCTGTGTGTATGTATGTATGCTAGTATATATATATATATATATACATATATAGCTGAGTGCATACATGTTTAATTTAATGATGCTTCATGACACAGTATAAACACAAAAGGCAACAGCAGCGCAAGAAAACAGACAGCAAGAAGCACAGACAGACAGACGGAAAATAAAGCAGATAGTATTTAGACAAACCGACAGTCGGACAGACAGACTATAACATTATATAAATAAATAATTGAGCATTGAATGTTGAATGGCGTAGGTGGCTGCCACAGATACGCGCACAAAAGCGTATATGTGCGCTTAGTTACAGTAAAGCTGCGTTAGCGCAGGCAAGCAAGCATAAGGAAAAAAAAAAAAAACCAAACAAAACAATAAACAACAAGAAGATACAACAAAATACAATTGCAAAAATCAAGCAGAAGAACGGCAAGAAGAAGCAGCAGAACAGCATGCAACAGAGCTGAAAAAAATCTAAGTAAAAGCAACAGCAACAGCAGCCGCCGTCGCCGCCGCCGCCGCCGCCGTCAGACGTCGACAGCCGCAAGCGGCAGCAAATGGGGAACTTCCGCATTACGCACAAAATGAAGCTGTCACTTGAAATGTCAATTTGTATAAAATACTTCTTAAGCAAGCAGCCACAGCAGCAGCAGCAGTAACAACAACAACAACAACAACGACAATACAAGTGTGCATAGCCCGTTTCTTAATAGCAAATGTTTATTGCTTATACGCACATGTATCTAAGTAGCTTGTGAATTAAATATGTCGATACATTTGTGTGACTGCAGTCAGCTAGGCTATGCGCTTATAAAAAACGACTTAAAATACGACGCTGGCTACTTGTTGCGCATAATGAATACACATATGCACAATGGCAAACCTGAATGTATTTTTAAAGCTTGCATAAAACAACAATAACGACAACAACAACAGAAATGCTAAAGTTTGCTCGATTTAAATTTGCAACTTCGACTTTTTTGACGATAAACTTTTTGGATGTGAAACATCTTTGCGCTCGCTACAGTGAAATTATATATAAACCTAACGCCTAACGGTAATCTAATGCAGTAAACTAAATCTTAACAGCCTAAATACATAATTAAGCAACGGTGAGTTTGAAGGTTCAGTAGCTCAGTGGTAAGGGCACTGATCAGCATACATGAGAGCATGAGTTCAAATCTTGCCGCGAGAAAATTCTGAGTCGGTTTTTTTATTTTTAATCAATTTGCGACATGCCTTTATATCTTGCGGGGAACGTTTGCAAATGTATATTGAAAATGTATGTCTTTAGCTTAAATTTAAATTAAATTGAATATTTGGTTTTTGTCTCGCTCTCTATGCATATTATTTAAATAAATTAGCTATTCAACAAGGCATGTTTCACATCAACCCCACACATTTTTTTTTTATTTTTTTTGCTAAACTGTTGGCACGCATGTTGTGCTTACTTGAATTGTGTGTGCAAACAAATTTGAAAAAAATAAGATAATCTTTTTAACTGCCTTTTTGCTTAAAGGCGCCCAGGCAGCCACTAAACACTTTGCCTTGTTATATACAAGTTACAGCCGACAAAGGCTACTCCAGTTAATTTACTTTCTCACTCACACTCTAACTATTAGACAGTGTGCCATAATAAAGTAATAACAACAACAGCAACAACAAGTAACGTTGCAAGGTTCATTGACTCTTTGCGCAATAATCGCGCATGCAAAGTTAAAAAAAAAAAAAGGAAAGAAAAAAACAGAAAAAAAAAGTATTATTAAATGCATTTTTATGCATGGCAATCACTTATCTACAATAACCAATCAAAAATCACTCAATTTCCGCCAACGACAAAGACAAGCCATAAAAGACAGGCAAATATACACACAGGCAGACTGCTGGACAGACAGGCAGTCCATATAGGCGCAATATGTTTTCGAAAAAAGCAATCAGAGCCACAAAATAAATGCACTAAGGCAAATATGTATGTGAAAACTCAAGTAAGGCAAAGGCAATAATAGCAAAAGCAGAGGCAAACGCCAGCGTCTAAGCGTAACTATGAGACGCGCGCGTATCTGCATATAGATATAAGTTATATTTGTATGTATATAAGCACACATAATTTAATGATGCCAAATATGGCATACAAATGGGGAATAAATAATAAATTGCCGCTTATAATTTTGCGCTTTGTGCCATATACGTAGCATAGACACACTTGCGCACACACACACACACACACATAGAGACGCTTACTTGGTACATCGCGTACGTGTATCTATGCCAGCCTATGTGTGTGTGAGTGTGTGTGTGTGTGTATGCCAAACTATTGCATAGTTATTTCAGCTTATGCCGGCGACAATAATGTGTCGGCAAAAGCCGGTTACCATATGCGGTTACACAGCAAATTCATTCGCATTCACATTCGCATTCGCTTACGCGTTTAAAGTTATTGCAAACGCCGCATGTCGCACTGTCTACGTTTACAGTGTTGTGTTGTGTTGTGTTGTGTTGCGTTGTGTTGTATCCATTACAGTCTGCCAGTCTGCGTTCCAGTTGCGTTTGAAAGTTTTTACTTACAACAAATCGAGCGCACGACGTCATTGCATTGCATACCGATTTTATTTGAACACACACACACACACACACACATGCACGCGCGCGCACTCAACGTCAGACAGACAAAGTTGTTGGCAATTTTTTTATGCTGCCAGACACGCTGCACTCTCGCTCATCACACACATACGCTGGCTTGCCCACGTTCGCTCTCCCGTTCCATGACCGCTCTCCCACATACTCGCGCAGCGTATAAGCATTTTATTTCATTTCATTTCGCTTAGATGCCTCTTCGCTTGCGTAGCTGCTGCCGTTAAACATTGCCTTGTGCCTTGTGCCTTGCGCTTTAATATTGTGTTGCTATTTTTGTTGTTGTTGCTGTTGTTGTTGTTGTGTCGGCTGCTGTGACTGCTCTTGTTGCTATTTGCTGTTGCCATGTGCATTTCATTTCATTTCATTTTTGGCGTGCGCGCATCCCATGTGACCTCACATGCGCGCACGCCATCATAAGAATTCTATAATAACAACAACAACAACAACAAATTGTTGCAGCACGTGCAGACATACTGACAGACAGACCGACAGTCTGCATGGCATGGCATGGCATGGCACTCACTCACTCACTCACTCACATACTCATTCAGTCATTCAGTCATTTCACTGCTTCTTCTTCTTCCACGCCCACTACTACACAGTGCACACTGTACTGACTGTTGACTGTCCATTGTCCGTTGTACGTTTGCTGATTTGCTTTGGGATTATATAGCCAGTTTTTATATGCTTTTGGCATTTGTACTCAACGAGTTTTTGCTTGCTGAGTTATTATGAAAGCGTTTTGTGGCACAACTGGCATAACTGACACACAATAAAAACAACAAAACGTAACAAAACAAAAACCAAGTAAGTAAACCAACAACAACAATAATTTTCATAACAGCAACAAAACAAAAAACGAAAAAAAAAAAAAAAACCGAAATACAAAGGATATAACATACATAAACTACAACAACGAAATCAAAAATGCTTAGTAAAAGCTTTGCACACTTATTTGATTTTTGTTGCAAGAGAGAAACTTATTCCATGTTGTGGCATGTAGTACACTCGACTCGACTCGACTCGCACATAAATGACATAATAACTTCGAGTTGCATTTTGTGGTTTCATAAGGGAAATTAGTTATAATATAAATGTTATTAGGATATTACATGTTCTCAGTTGGCTGGCATTGCCAAAAAACTTTGCCCAAAAACTGAGCCAACACGTCGCAGAGACAAAACTATGCAACAGCGAGCGAGGGTAAGTCAATGAAATCTTAGTTAAATATGCTGCAGTGCACATTTAAGAAAATTTAAAAAAGGATGTCAGCATAAACTAGAATGCTGTGTGTTGCTTGCTACACGCAACAAAGTCTGCACTGTAATATAAACAAAAGAAAAACAACAAAAACATAAAAAAAAAAAATCAGAAACAGAATTAAAACTTTGCTGCACCCTTTGCTTATGAAATTAATTCCTAAGAGCAAGCAACAAGACGACGACGATGACAAAGGTTCTCTTGCTGTAGAACTAAGCCAGGCACACACATACACACACACACACACATTTTGCTAATACAGAAACAAAGCCGCCAAATGCGCAGGCACAGCTTGCACAAGCAAAGCCAAGACAAGGCAAAAAAAAAAAAGGAAAAAAAAATTAAGAAACAAAAAAGGCTCACAAAAACATACAACAAAATTACAACAACACAAAATGGCATTTTAACTGGTGCGTATAAACTTCAAGATTTTATGCATATTATCCTTTATTGTAGTACCACTGACGTCGGCAACAGCAGCAGCGGCAGCGGCGTCAGCGTCGGCATCTGCCTTGCGTTCAAGTCAAAAATCGTATTTATTACATTACATTGACAACTCATGTGTCATGCCAAGCGTAACGCATACAATGCCACAGCCTGGCGGCAAAAGATTCATGCATACAAAGAAAAAAAAAAAACCATGAACCCCAAAAAAAAAAAAAAAAAAAAAAAAACCTAAAAAGAGCAGCAAAAAGACGAAAAAAAATAAAAAAAAAAGAAAAGTTCAAGCAAGAATCAAAATAAAATCAACGCGACATGGCAACGCCAACGCAAAACTTCAAACTTTGGCACAAAGCTGCTGCTGCTGCTGCTACTGCAGCCTATTTGTTGTTATTGTTATTGTTGTTGTTGTTGTTGTATTGCTAACTTCGCTTACTGTGTATTAAATTTCGTGTTAGGCCTGTGCTCATCTTCTTATTGATGTTGCTGTTGTTGTTGCTGTTGTTGTTATTGTCTCATTCCGTAACGGTGTATAACAACATTAGCAAGTAGAGAGGCAAGAGACAAGCAAGGCAAGTTTGCGTTAAAGCCACCACAGCAGCTTGCTGGCGCATGAAATGCGTGTGGCTGTGGTGTGTATAGTGACAGGCTATGGTGGCCAAAGCCTTTGGCTTATGCGTCGTCGTGCCATCGTGCTGTCGTGCCGTCGTGCATTGTGTGTAGGTGCGCATCTTTCTCTCTCTGTGTGTGTGTGTGTGTGTGTGTGTGTGTGTGACTGTTGTAGTTGTAGCAATGTCAATACTCTGCTTGTGTTTACTGTCACTGCTGCGGCGGCTGCTGCTGCTCCTACTAACTGCCTGGCAATGCTCATTTGTTATGCGACAGTGATAAATGTCATGCAAGTGCGCAAAAGTTTCGGCAGCTGTCAAAAGGCATGTCTTGACAATTTTTTGCCTTTACTTGCTTTCTTTTTTGCATTTGGCTTCTGTTTTTTGTTGCTCCTTATTTTTTTTTTTGTTTCCTTTTTGCGTTTTTTTTTTTGCAGTTGGTTACACGTTTATTTGTTTTTTTTTTTTTTTTGCCTTACTCTCTTACAATTTTATTTGACTTTTGGCAAAAGTTTTACGCTGCGCATCACTTGTTAGCTAAACAAATGTCCGCGCACGCACTTTGCACTGCAGCAACGTTTCATCTTTTGTTCGCTTTTGTTTCATTTTAAACAAATGCCAAACAATTGCGCGCCAGGCAATAAGTCAAATTAATGCAAATTAAGGCTCAAAGCAATTGGCCGCAATTTGAAGCAAATAAAAATTGCATTTTTATGCTAAAAACCTGCGCTTCTTCAATTACCAAAACATAAAAATACAAATAATCAATTGCGCTAAACAACATAATAACATTAACAAAAAAACAAAAAAAAACAAACAAAACAAAACAAGAAAAAAATGCAAAGAGCAAAGAAATATGTACTAAATAAAAAAAAGTAAAATAAAACGATATTATAAGCATTAAAGCGGCAACGAGACGTCAACAACAATATTGAACATAAAGCACACAAATAAATCATGTCATTCAAGAATAAGTGTCATGCCGCAGTCATAAAGACACAGCAGCAGCAGCAGCAGTACGAGCAGCAGCAGCAGCACGGGCAGCAGCGGGAGTGGCAACAACAACAACAAGAGGCAACGCTGTTGGCAGCAATCAGGACATGTGCGCGCGTACATATGCGTTACACTGTGCAAGTCAAGCGCACACTGCATGCTGCGATTTACTTGAGTGTTTCAATAAAAAATTTTCGCGCCTTTATGGCTGAATACATTTTTATTCAATTTTTCCTTTTACGCTGCTGCTCTGCTGTGTTGTTGCGTTGTGTTCTTTTTTTTTCCTTCCTTTCTTGCTTTATTTCCTTTGCGTGTTGTTGCGTTTTTCACATTTTGTTTTTATTTCTTATATTGTATGTTGTGTGTGTGATGTGTGTGTATGTGTGTGTGTGTGTGTGTGTGTGTGTGTGTGTGGGTTATGTACGTGGCGTGAAATACTTGCGCACAAATTGATATGCACACAGTGGCAAAGTGATTGAAGCGCGCGAAAGTAAATCAAATGACGCATGAGTGACTTACACACACACACACACACTCACGCGTGCACAGAGCGATGCTATGCATAGAAAAATCAAAGACAAAATCATTGCGCATCAGTTGACGTATGTAAGTATGTAAATGGCGTTAATTTTTCAAAAAGCAACGTTGTAATCCATGTACATATGCGTACACTGGCAGCGGGCAGAAAGACAGGCTGGCAGGCTGGCATACTGGCAGGCAGGCAGGCAGGCAGGCGGGCGGTTGAATGCTTGACGCGCAAATAAAAAATTTCTATAGCAGCATTTTGGGCGTACAAACATGGCGGAACTAATGCGCGTAAAATTAGAGGCAATACACGCAACGGCATGCACAAGAAAAAAAAACAGCAACAGCAACAACAAGAGCAATATAAAAACTCAAGTTGACACAGCATACACCCAAACGCAACACCCACACACCCACAGACACACACACACACACACACCACATTACTAGGTAAACAAATGTGCCTAAATTGATTGTTGAGTATGGCAGCAGCAGTGTGCGCGACTTGCTCATATGCACAGTGTACTCACACACACACACACACACACACACAAACACACGCACAGGCATAGTCGTACATACTTAAATAAACTGTCGTTAGGCGGGCATCAGCAGCACTGCGGCACTGCGAAACTGCCATATGTGTGAAAAAAAAGGGGCCTGTGCGCAGCTGGCAGCTGTCAAAGCCAATCAACGTGTGTAATGGCCTTAAAGGCAGCAGCTAAGGCAGCAGCTAAGGCGGCAGCTTAGCAGAAAAGTTGAAGCAAATTTATCTTAGCACGGCAAAGGCAGCATGTGACAAGCGAGCACAGCTACAGTGCTCACACGTTTATGTGCACGCACTGCTTAACCTTACTTTATGTTTATAATAACATAAAAACAAAATCGAACTGCTGCGCATATATGTACGTGCACGCAGGCAAGTAAATAACTTATTAGAAAATCCAATGCCAGCAGCCAAACGAAGTCTTACTCTTTAACAGTTGACCAACTGCAGCTGTGAACTGCTAAATTTCACATGACTGTAGCTGTTTAAATTAGTCAAACAAAAATGAATTTCTCAAGACTGCAGCACATTAACAAAAGAGTGCAAGTTCAGTTTTAAGCGTTGAGGCATAGCAGCATAGTCGAGCAGCGCTGCCCCTGTTATGAATACCATACAGAAAAACTATATTATTTATTTAAAAATATTGTTGCTGCTATCAACAAATGTGTGACTTATTGTCGACACACTTGCGAGTTATGACTGTATTACTTTTTTTAGCCAAAGCCTTGCTTGCCACATGTGCATGCTAAAAACAGAAAAAAAAACAAAAAATAAAAATTATGTTAAATTTAAAAAAAAAAACAGAAAACCTGACACAAAACCTTTTAGCCGTTGATTTAACAAATAAAAATATGGCTTACTTAACATTATAATCTATTTTATTTCATTTTTAAATTTTATTTATTTTTGCTTTGTTTTTTTTTTCTTTTTATTAATATGTTTTATATACAAATTTAATTTTCAGCCAACAAAAAGTTCAAGACTAAAAGCGTAAAAATATCAACAACGTAAAATCAGTGACAATAAAATAGAAACAAAAATAGATATGGCGATATGCGCAGACCTGCAGACCTGTAGAGCTGTGGAGCTATGGAGCTGTGAAGCTGTCGAACAACGTTGGCATAGTCCATGTATGCCAAAGGTAATAAACATATTTTATAAAATTTTATTAATATTATGTATGATTTTGTTTTGCACGCATGCCGGCATGTGGGCAAACCCATAAGCAAAAACAAGTTCAAGTTGCGCTTCTAAGAAGAAGGCGAGCAGCAGCGGCAGCAGCAGCAGCAGCGCAAACACGTTTACGCACAAGCAAGCGACAGCGACAGCGGCAGTGGCAGAGGCAGAGGCAACAAGAGGTAACGCAACAACAATAACGTGCAAACAGCAACACACTACAGAACCAACCGACAGCAACAAGAGCAACAGAACAACAACAACAACAGCAACAACAGAAATTTGCTTAATTTGCGCTGATATGATAAAAGCTTTCAGCATGGCTTAGCGCACTTACATATGCGCATGTGTATGTGTGTGAGCGCACACCTGCTCGCAGCAGCATAAAATCTGACTAGGCTGCTTAGTTGCTTATGCCTGTGTATATGTGTGTGTGTGTGTGTGTGTGTTTGTGTGTGCTTTTGCTTTTGCCTGACTTTTATTTTTGCGGCAGCGAGTGTAGAGTTTATTTTTCTTAATTAATTCTTAAGCAGCCTACGTTGTTGACTGCAGGAAGTGCAGCGCACACACACAGCGCGACAGAGAGAGAGAGAGAGAGAGTGAGAGAGAGCTTGGCTGGCGCATTTATGCCAAAAGTTAGCATAGTGTCGTCAGTCTTTAAACTACTACGGCAGCAGGGCAGCGGAGCAGCAGGGCGTGTAGTTACTAAAATGTAAGTCTACACTCACACACGCACACAAGTGCATACGCACACACATGCAAAGCTTGTTGTCTAAGCAGCACTTCAATTAAGGCACTCCAACGTAGGCAAGCCTGGCAAATGGCTACACGTGTGCAAAGCCAACAAAAGTGCCACAATTTTTTTTCTTTTTGCTGTTGTTGTTGTTGTTATTTGACTTCTTCTACTTCTTCTTTTTTATTTTATATTTTTGTTTTTTTTTTTTTTTTGTTGCTGCTCTCTTATATGTATGCTCTCACAGCGCTGCTGTCTGACTTTGTGGCTTTTATGCCGCTGCCTGGCTTGTGTTTTTTTTTTTTTCTGTTTTCTCTTGCTGTTTGCTGGTTGTTGTTGTTGTTGTTGATTTTTTGTTGCATTGCAAGTGTCAAGCGCTGATTATGATGAAGCATCTTGTCATAAATAAACACGAGCACAGTGTGTTGTCTTACCCCGCATTTTTTGCTCTGCTATGCTGTGCAGCGCACACACACACACATGTGCACATGCCACATACTATTGCCAAATGGTTTATCAACAACATTGTTGTTGCAGTACTTGTTGTTGTTGTTGTTGTTCGTCTTGTTCTTGTTATTATGGTTATGACTGTTGTTGTTGTTGTGATTGTTGTGGCCGCAGTTGCCGTTGATGTTGCCTTTTGCGCTTGCTATCTTGCCTTCATATGCAGAAATCCTGTTGCTCTTTTGTTGATTAACCCTTTTGTAATCTATGCCTGTACTTGCCTGCTTTTGCTTTTTTTTATTTTTTTTTTTTTCTTCTTTTTTTTTTTTGTGCACGGCCAGCAGAACGTTTGCCCACCTTAGTATGATGTTTTTTTTTTTGTTTTTTTATTTTTGTACCTTAACAAGCTGACTGCCAGGCTGCCAGTCGGCTGCATACACTGTCAGCATATACACAAGCAGAAGAAGACAAAAAGCAGCAAAAGCAGCAAAAGAAAAAAAACGAACGAACGAACGCCTTTTGCCTTAAGCAGCGCACACCCTCTGCCCTAGTTATTGTATCTGTGCCTCTTTACTTCCTGTCACTGCCCCCGCCGTCGCCACCGTCGCCGTCACCGTCGCCACCGTCACCGCTGTCGCTGCCAATGCCGCTTGCTGCCAACGCTTGACTTTGCTTGCCCTGCGTTCGCGTTCTATGCCGTTTTATGCTTAACTCTGCTATGTGATGTGTTATGCTCTGCGGTGCTGTGCTGTGCTGCTCTGCTCCGTTCTGTTCTGGTTTTGCTTTATGCGCTAAACAACGTACAAGCTTCCTTTATATGGCTGCACTGTGCTATATATGTGATTCTTGTTGTTGTTATTGTAATTGCTGCTGCGGCTGCTGCTGCTGCTGCTGCTGCTGCTGAAGTGTGTTGTGTGTTGTGTGTTGTGTGTTGTGTGCTGTGTGTGTGGTTTTTTCATGTGGTTTGCTGAGTAGCATCGCATTTTCTTCAACACTTGTGGTTTTTAATTATTTCAAGTTTGAGGCTCTACGTAAAATACTTGTTTATAGTCATCGTCATCGTCATCGTCATCATCATCCACAGCGTCATCGTCAATGTTGGAAAATTATGCTGAAGTTACTTGGCTTTTAGTCACACACACACACACACACACACACACACATACACACATATATACACACATGCTCTGGCAGCTCTTTTTGCTGCCTCTGCGTCTGCTGCTGCTGTTGCTGCTGTTGCTTTTCTTTTCAACAATGCCTGCCTGCCTGCCTGCCTGGCAGCGCCTTTGCGAAAATCGTGTCAACTGTACTTTAGAGATTTAAGATTTTAATTAAGTTATGAAGTTTATGCTCATATCTAGGCAACTTTATACAGCTTATAGCCAATGTCTGTATATGCTCATGTGTGCGTGTGTTTGTGTGTGTGTGTGTGTGTGCAGCTATTTATCAAACAATGTTTGCTCCTTCGTTTGTTTGTTTGTTTGTTTGTTTCTTTCCTTACTGCTTTCATAGTTAATTATGGTCTGTTTTCTCAGAGAGGAGCCATGTGCGCAGCTGACATAATACTTCATGCCAAACAACGACCGCAGCGACGTTGCAAACTGGTTTCACTGTAACGCATATTGTTTATCTTTCAGTTGATCACAAATGTTATTTTTCATTATGTTTAAGCGTTACTAAAAACAACAATAACAACAACAACAACAACAACGAACAACAAAAACTTAAATTAAATGTATGTGTAAAGTTTGAGGCATAAATCAAAAACCTAAAGGTTGCCCAAAACAATTCAGCAATCAGCGTGCAACAATTTCAACAAAGCTAACCACAAATGCAATTGCCAGCCCGTTGCCCCGTTGCCCAGGCAGCCCAGCAGTCAGACAGTCAGGCAATGGGGCAGCGGCAAGCATACAGTGAA